>SNQJ01S0177467.1:3527-19811 GCA_010110895.2 Picea sitchensis
CCCCCGCGTGCAACGTTTTCAAAATGTATATTTAAACAAACTTCTAAACCTTTCGAATTCAAATCATTCTAGAAACTTGTCAGTTACAAATGAAAAATTGAAGCGTTTCATTTCCTCATCTTTTGTCTTCCTTCATAAGGGTAGAGGGCCTTCCTTTCTCTTCTCCTCTGGCTCCAGAAATAGAATGGAGTGACATTTGTCATCATTTAACACCAGAAGCCTTCCCTTTCACCTACTCAATGCAATTGACGCACCTTTCAATCAACTGGGCTATCAACCTGGAAGGCTCTGCTTGGTTGTTTGCCTCAAAGGTGTAACAATTCTTTGCCAACTGTGGCAATATTTTTCCCACTTGTCAGTATTCCGTGATGATAGACCATAATTGTAAACTTGGATTTACTAGCCATTTTTCCACTCGGACAATATCAACCTGACTTATCTAGGATATTTCAGCTTTCTCCTTTTCCACATTTTCCTTGATATATAGCAGGTGTTTAGCTATATTGATTTTTCCAAGCATCCCAACACTGCCTTCCTCATCAAGGTCTAACAAACTTTTATTTATCAAGGAAAATGGTTCTTCACAAGAATTCCTCACCTCCTTAGTTCTCCCCCTGCTCTCTGATTGATTTTTCTCCCACACCTTTAGTAAGATATTCCCTCTGGTATGTTCTACGATGGATAATTTGGAGCTAATCACCATCTCTACTTTCGTTGTGGCTATAATAGCCTCCTAGAAAGCAACCCAAGCCGCCCCATCTTCTCTTTCTCTTAAAGAGATATCTTCTAGCACTTGATCTATCATCTGAAAGTGATTCTGAATGGTTCCCACTTTAGCAAGCAAGTCTTGTTGAGTTGCTAATACCTTCTGTCGGATTTCGATGGCTTGGGATTGGAATATCTTTATGTCTAAGACCTGGTTTTTGGCAACATCCAATTTTGAGTGTAACTGTATTATTTGTTGCTCCTGTCGGCTTACCTACATTTGGCTTATTTGTGCCGACTAGCGCATCTACTCAAGGTCAGATCTAAGTTTCTCGATCTTCTGCAGATCGGCTATTTTGGCTTGCTCGAGGCTTTTTCTCACCTCGTCCCTAGCATTTTCTTTCGTCGTAGACACCTTAGCTTCCAACTTACCGATCAAGAGGTTCTTTCATTTCAACTTTGCCTTCATAGTTCCAACTGAATACTGGTTGGTTGTAGCATAAGCCCCCAGTGTTCCTGCTATCTCGTCGGCAAATTCTTCCTCTTCTACAACCTTTCCTTCTATCAGGATTTTAAATTTTTTATCCACTATGCCTTCTTTTTTATACGATTCTTTCTTCACTAGGAACTTCCTTTTCTTATTGAATAAAAAATCATTAGGAGGTAACTCTTCTACAGAACTGGGCATTAGTTCTTCATTGAAATTCCATCCCACATCGGTGTTTCCCTTTGTGAATTATAAGGGTGTGATAGAAGCAATGGGACTTCCAATTTCCTTGAATGATTGTTTCAAGATAGCATCCATGGTTGGCTTGTTGGATATGAGCAATAGAGAGTCACCCACCCCTTGCAAGGGTATCTCTACTTGAGGAAAATCCTCATGTTTGTATTTCTTCAGGCCACAACTCGCCAGGTGATTACTCACAACCTTATTATGGTCGTGCTTCTTAAACTCAATGTCCACCAATTTCATTTCCTCTAAGTTCGTAGCCTCAGCTCTAGCATGGCCAAAATCTAATAAAGAATATGCACCAATTTGAATGGGAAACGACAGCCATATCTTTTTCGATACTCCTTTGAGCTCTTTGCATATCCCGCCAAGCACAGTTTGTCTGGCGATCTTGTGATACACTAGCTTATCTGGCAAGAATAGCAGCAGAGCGTATGGGGGAACAGAGGTGCCAAAGAACTTGATGTATGAAAATTCCACTTCTTTATACCAATCTACCATGCTACTCAAGTTGGCCATGATGTTATCTGAAATCCTTGGAGGCGGATGGCCAAAGATGGAGACATGCACTGGTACCATTACCCAATTGAAGATCTCATAAAAGAATTCTTTGGCTTTATCCTCCCAAAGTTTCGAGTGGTATACATGAATAGGCTCTGTATTAGATGGAGCCCAACTCCAATTCATTAGTGGGAAAGGTGTGATGAAGCAGATAGCGTCCATGATGTAAGAAAACATAAAGAATGAAGATACTTTCCTACTCGCCCTCTACGCTCAGTATTCGGTAATTCAACTGGTTAGACTGTCAGACAACAATTTGGCCCAGCCGAAAGAGAAACCCTCAACCACTGTATGAATAAGTGGTACCCATGGGAGAAAAAAGTGAGTAGTGTCCTCCTTCCCATACATCCTACAGGCGATCATCATTATATACTGGAATTGCAGCTCTAAGGAGGAGATTGAATAAATTCCATTAGTATCAACCCTAAATTTAGCGGGGTGCGAAACCCAATCTTTGATCAGATTGGATAAATTTTTTCCATACTTCTCGCATTCCTTCTTCTTGAAACCCTCTAGGAATTCATCATTGTGAGTAAGGTTCAGTGTGGATGACAATTTATACATTGCCTGTAAATGCTTCGGTCTGAAATTTCCAATTTTCACCCTCTTTTCATTGATAATCGTCCTAGTTGGGATGTCCACATGGTGATCCAAGTGGATATCAGTGGCCACCCACCTTTTCCAACTAGCTCAAAATAGTTTTTTGGCAATTTTGGTAATTTACTATTTTTAGCAGTTTTTAACTTCCGGGGTCATATTGAGGCCCTAAATGATAGTTTTTGAGACAACGAGGCAAAACATGGATCTTATATCAATGTTTCTCACCCAAAAGTTGTTGTTCTCAGATAGATCTTTCCAACGAGCTATCGTGCGCCCCAAACGGAGATCGTATCCCAAAGTTACACCCCTGGGAAGTTGACGTATCAACTACCCCCATCGGAGCCCACAAACCTTTTGGCTTTTCATATTCCGGGGTTAGGGTTTTGGATTTCCCTTATGTTAAAAAGGACCTTATATCCTCATTGTAATAATTTTCTTCTTGCAAATGCGAGCAGCCGTCACATCTCTTCTCAGAGATAAGCTGCCACCATTCTAGTGACTCTTTCACTCTGTATTTTTACAGTCTCTGTACATTTCTTTGATTAATAGAAATCGTGTATTATTGTATATCTTTGTTTATGGTTTCATCTCTGATACATTTCTACTATATTATTGAATATCTGCAATATCTCTATGCATTTATTTATTATATTTCCATTCTCATTTTGTGCCGAAAATAATCCGGATCAGTGGTATCAAAGAAGGCTTCTCTTGATCGTTTTTCAGTGCATGTCCCCGACGAGGTCCGAGTATAGCAAGTTGGGTCTCGATCTTGTCTCTCTTGAAGACAATCACTCTCGCACACCCAAGAAACCCTTAATGGAAGAAGAAAAGAAAAACGACGGAGTAGACGATCCTATCAATCTGTTTCTTGAGCAAACTGTCACGCGACAGAGGGACGAAATGATGGAGAATTTTTCCCACATCCTTCAATTCCTGTCGATAGCATTAGGCACATCTTCATATAGCAGCCACTTTGGAGGCACCTCACCTTTCAAGGTACAAATTAATTTTGATATTACTGTATTCGAAGGACATATAGATGCAGAAGCCCTAGAAAAATGGTTAACTCTGCTAGAAGGTTATTTCTCTGTTCACAATTTTTTCGACAAAGAAAACATCACCTTCACACTCCTTAAATATCTCCCTCATGTCAAACATTGGTGGGAAACTTACTGGGAGCAAATTTCCACAGAGAAGTATGGAATATATGGGGTCGATCCCACTTGGGATTTTTTTGTGGATGCGGTAAAGGAACAATATTACGCTATTGGCAAATATGAAGACCTTTACATTAGATGGACCACACTGCAGCAAGAGAGGGGCCAAGAAGTTCTGGAGTTCACCAATACCTTCCATACCTTGCGCACCAAGCTGGGTATCAAAGACTCCAAGCAACATTTGGTTCTGAAATACCATGGGGCTCTACACAGATACATCCAGACTGAAATGGATTTTTTGGACATCTCATCACTCGGTGTTGCCTATCGATATGATGTTAAAATTGAGAAGAAATTTAAGCACCAGAACAAACAGGAGTTCGGGTCTACAAATCTGCAACAACCAAAGTATGACAAATACAAACCTAACAAACAGTTTCCCAAAAACTAGTCCAAGCCACAGGAAAAGAAGGGCCACGGGAAGACAAAGAAGGACACCGGAAAATGGTGCGATTTCAACAAAATACCTTGGCACAACACTGATGAATGTCATTCAAAATAGTCATTCGTGGCCTAGATCAAAGACAAGGAGCCAAACCCTGATTCAGAATATGATTTTGGAAATACTGGTAAAACAGATCATCAACGCAGACCCCACTACTATTGTCGCAATTATAGAAATTCAACCAGAAGAACCAACAGATCCAAAAGAGGGGGAGCACATTTTTCATTCATATATGTGGGTGAAGGGGACCCCATCACATTTTATTGTTGATAGAAAAATCCAGAAGAACCTCATCTCAGCAGAGGTCGTCAAATAGTTTGGATTGTTGACAACACCACACCCACAGCCATACAACATCGGGTGGCTTCGCCAAGGACGAGAACTTCGTGTCAGCCAATAGTGTCGATTGTCATATGGCATCCAACCCTTCAAGGATGAGGTATTACATGATGTTTCCCCACTGGATGTTTGTGATGTTCTCTTGGGCCAATCATATATGTGGAAGCACCATGTTGTTTATGAGTCTTGACCCCGCAGTGTCATTGTTTCTCTGGGGGGTCACATCTACAGAATACCAGAGGTAGTTCCAACTATTGTCCCACCTAAACAGTGCTACAGGGTAGTATCTCATACTAAAAAATTCATCTTCTTCACAATTTGTTCAAAAGGGGAACATAAGGACACTGCAACTGCTACAACCTCGCCCCAAGCACTTTCTATCCAATAGAAGGAGGTCGACAAGGTTGTCGCAAAGAGAAAATATTCCTTATGCACACCATCCTCTCATGTAGCTCTACTTGTTGAACAGCCTTAGCCTCAAAAGGTTCGTGACAAACTTCCACAAACTCAGCAGTGCGACGTCTCTAGCAAGGCAAGCAACTCACCAAGATGCAGATTCAGCAAACGCTTTTCCCTCTCCTCTAGGAAATCAATGCAATGGAGACCATTGCTTCCTAAGAAGAGAGGATTGATCCAGGTGGATATCGGTGGCCACCCACTTTTTCCAACTAGCTCAAAACAGTTTTCTGGCAATTTTGGTAATTTACTATTTTTAGCAGTTTTTAACTTCTGGGGCCATTTTGAGGCCCTAAACGATAGTTTTTGAGAAAACGGGGAGCAACATTGATCTACGATTGTTGCTCACTCAAAATTTGTATTTCTCGGATAGATCTTTCCAACGAGCTATCGTGCGGCCCAAACAGAGATCGTATGCCAAAGTTACACCCCTGGGAAGTTGACGTATCAACTACCCCCATCGGGGCCGCAAACCTTTTGGCTTTTCATCTTCCGGGGTTAGGGTTTTGGATTTTTCTCATGTTAAAACGGCATTTATAGCCTCATTGTAATAATCATCTTATTGTGAATGCGAGTAGCTATCACATCTCTTCTCAGAGATAAGCTACCACCATTCTAGCAAGTCTTTCACTCTGTATTTTTACAGTCTCCGTACATTTCTTTGATTAATAGAAATCGTGTATTACTATATATCTGTGTTTATGGTTTCATATCTGATACATTTCTACTATATTATTGAATATCTACGATATCTCTGTGCATTTCTTTATTATATCTCCGTTCTCATTTTCTGTCGAAAATAATCCAGATCACATGGTCCAACGCCCATCTGATCATATCATAATAGAGAAGAAGGCATGGCCTTGCAACTATTTTTTGCATTTCTGCTTGAGAAACGATTTTGTATTTGGTGGGCAAGTCATCCTTCTCATTATCGCTAGAATCATCCGAACAGTTTATCGACTCGGATTGCAGAACATTGGAAACGTACGTCCATGTTTGGACATAATTAATACTTCGGAGTGAGGTATTAGAAACAACATCTGAACCCTGACCTGAACTCTCAGTAGCTTCCTTGAGCACTTTTCATGGAGCCATGATAGATAAACTTGCAACTAGATCCCCTGTCGGAAAGATTGAAAACACAGACAAAATTTATCTTGGTGAAATGGATCTGCGTGCAATAGAAATGAAAACTGAAATAATGAAAGAAATCCCTTTGTATTGATCATTTAAGCCTGTGTGATTCCTTTCTAATAGAACAATCAAATCGTTTAATAGAAATATTTAGAAGTAAAACAAGATCTTACTATCCATCACCTCACTGAAATTCAAATAAATTCCATAAATGCTTGACGATTCGTGACATGGAAAAACGCAGAAACATTCAAAACTTCATCCATAAACTATGTGTGTTAAAGGTTGTTTAAGGCATTAATTAATCTAGTTTAGTTATTTTAATTAAGTGCACTTTAGTCGCTAATCCTTTTTTTGGCGTTCATCGTATCAGATGATTTCGCTCCTAGCCTTTGAATTTTAAAAACCCGAAATCATGATGGTGCGATTTAGTTGATTGTTTGTGATTTGACTTAAGCCTTTAATTAATCCATGCTTAATTAATGAATATCGTGACTTCGTGGATCAGAGTTACAACAGTTCTTCCTTTTGGGGAAGCAATCATCGAGTTGCGAAATCACGATAATGATTAACTAAGGTTTAAAGTGATTTACTCTTGATATTAACATGGGTAACTTTAACACAACTTCGCGACTTTGCAAGTTGGAGGTTTGAGAAATGTTCAACGTGTAACTCCTGAGAGCGAGAGTACGAGGTAATAAAGGATGATAATCCCTACTTAGTCATTTAGTAATGGTGATTAGAACTAAAAAACTTTTTGCCAGTTCACATGTCGGGATATTGTGGCTTTAGTGCATAGAATCATGAAATAAACGAAGTCCCAAAATCCAGCTTTTTGGGCTTAAGTATAACACTTCACCTATTTAGAGAAGGGAAACTCCAACACTCGTGGTGTGCCATATTAAAATTATATGCATTTGTAGATTGGATCACATCAAAGGATATTCACATGGATAACATTCCACAGTGGCATCGAGAGATAGTTGGGATTGTTTATATGTTTGAGAACAAAACTCCCATGATTTTTCTGGAGTTACAAGTCCATCTTCTAATTCACCTACCCGATGAGGTTGAATTAGTTGGGGTGATCTCATGTAGTTGGATGTTCTTCTTGGAGAGGTACATGAAAAAATAGAAAGGGTTTGTTCAACAAAGGGAAAAAACAGAGAGATCTACGGTAGAGGGGTACATAGTATATGATTCCTTCTATTATGCCAGTGAGTAAATAAAAAAAATTGATGACACACTAGGGGAGGTGGTTTGGGATGACCAAAGAGATGAGAAGAAAAGGGAAGGGGAGCTACACTAATTGAATGGAAAAAGGTGCTTGATAAGGAGTAAGTCATTTATATTTTGTCAAATTTGTATAGAGAAATTGTTTACACTAAAATTGATAATATATATTTGATCTCATACTATTTGTTTTGAATTGTGTACACATTATAAAATTTAGAAATTGATGCCATCAATAAATTCGTTTTTTATAATGTGGAGGAAACGTGACCATGGGTCATGTTGGCCCTTGACCAAGTTTTGGGAGATACTTGGTCATGATTGACAATTTTTGGGACTTCGATAGCCTGTCGAAGATGGAGCACCGGATGAAGTGGAGATTGCGGAATCTCGTCCCACTTTTGGGTCCCTTTTGGGTTTTTTTGAGATAATGTATTGGGAATGGGATGTCGGCCCATGGGTTTTGCCCATGTGTAGGCCTATTTTGTATATATAAATAAGTAATCTAGGAGATGTAATAAGTAGTACATCTATGTGATGGTAAATATTTCTATGTGCAAGTGATCTATGTGATTGAGTAGGCTCTATGCATACTGTTGAACTTGCAGTGTTAAGTGCAAGTCGTTGTAAGGAGTTGTGGAAGGCTTTGTGCTGTAACACAAGGAAGAAGGATCTAGCGAGCCACGCAGATCTTTTGTCCTATGTGAAGAAGGTTTTTGTTGGCTCTATCTTGTAACCGACTGAAGACACTAATAAAGAAGAAGAGTTGGTGGACATAGCCCTAGGGTGGGGGTGAACCATGTAAATCTGTGTGTTATTCTTTGTGCTTCGACTTGATGTGTTTATCCCTTATTTTGCTAAGTGCTTTGATATATTTAGATAGATCTACTTATGCTTTGTTCTTCTTAGAGGTGTGTGAATGTTATATCTGACATGAATGCGGATGCTTAGTGATGATCTATTGGATCTGATCTATTTTACTGTTGCTAAGTGTTGAACTACCTTAGATCTAAGTGAATTTTGCGAGGCTCTGTGCTATCTGCAAAATATAATAAGGGTTGAATATTGACGAATGATCGAGGCTAATTGCTATGTAAGTGATATAATCATAGATCTATGTCCCAACTAAGGTTGCAGATAGATGAGTCTTGCAACCACCCCTACCTCTACCTCGGGTGAGACTTCATCTTCTTTGAAAGTGTTGTCGAAAGGGCCAATATTTATGGTTTTGTTGGTGCATTGTTGTAGTGTTGAACCTCGGGTTTTCCCCTGTGCCAACAAATGGTTCCATTGCCGGGACCTGAAACTGTGATTACTGGGAACTAAAGAAGACGAAGCTTTGTGAAAAGATTTGATCTGAAACCATGGAAGCTCTGTGAATAGATATGTTTCCCTAGTATGCAACATCCTACTTGACCTGTGAAGCTTTGTGCCAAGAAAGAAAGGTCATATCAGCAAGAAAAGAGGTTGATACTAAAGAAAAGAAGAAAGATCTCAATGCTTTGTGCTCTAAGAAAGGTAAAAGTGGAATCTTTTGATTAAAAGAGGTAAGATATGTAAGCTATGTGCTCTGGTAAAGGTAAGAATAGTTAAAAGTTCTAGATATGAAATCTTTGTACTCTGTAAAAGTAAGATAAGTAGAATTTTTTGTTTCTAGAATATGGATCTAGGTATGTTTGATAGATTTTGTCCTAGCTTAAAAACTAGGGCATTAATAGATGAAACAAGGTTTGATATGAATAGATCTGATAAGAATAGTGATATATATGTTATACCTATGCATAGAAAGAATGTTTGGACTAACAAATGGATGCAGGATCCTGGAAAGAATTTGTTGCAAGTTAGCTACCATGATCCTAGTGAACAGTACAAGAGAGGTTCGGGATCATTTAAAAGAAAGAGAGGATTAACCCTTTGTTACAGTTGCAGGAAACTGAGACATATAGCTAAGGAATGCACTGGTGGAAGGCCTAGTTGTCTTTGTTGTAAAGCTCTAGAAAATGAGGTACTGGATTGCCCCAGAATGATTGCTAAGCTTGAAGGAAAGAATCTGAACCAAGAGGTAGATCCAGAAATAACAAAACCCTAGAAAGAATCAGCGAAAGTATTTCTACAGATGAAAGAAACCTTGAATGACCATCGACATGTTAGGTTATCAGAGATCCTTAAAGAAAAAGAATGCGTCGATGTAAGAATAAGGGACTTCGACATTGATTGTGTTATGGATAAGGAAACACAGATGAATATCATGACAAAGAGAACTTGGGAAGCTATAGGGAGGTCTGCTATGATTTCTTCATTAGGAGGAATAGGACTATTCATAGTAAAATTGGTAAACCTATGTGGACAGTTCACTCAGATATCTATGAATGCCAATGGAACTTCAACTAAAGAAGATTTTGAGATTATTAAATTTATTGAGGATGGTGCCCCGTTTACCATGCTAATAGGAAAACACTAGATTGATAGAGATTAAGCTAGACGAAAGGAAGAAAAATAAGTTTTGGAACAACAGAAGCAAGAGTTACAAGAATTCATGACCAGAAGGATCACACAGATGATGGAACAACAAGAGAATAGGTCGAAGCTATTTCACACTAGAAACACTAATGTCAAAGCTACAAGAACATTGGAAGACCCCCAGAAGACTGAAGTACCTATCCCAGACAAAGAAGAAATATTACCCCTAAGTCCTAGGAAAGAACCTCAATAACGCACAGTGACTATGCTAAAAGAAGATATGAATCAAAACGACAAAAAAAAGACTAAGTTGAATATTACTGGAAAGAAGGCTGGAAAGATAAGTAAGAAGAGGGATAAGATTGAAAATTTACAGAAGGCTCCAGAGGGGGCATCGCAGAAAGAAAACTTGCAGGATGGTAGCTTTGCAGGGATATCAGAACAAAGACATAGGTCACTTCGTCGTGGCAAAGAAATATAGTCGTTCGGGATTATATATCTGTTCGGATGATTCTCCAAACGGTTGGAAAAACATTTATGGCTCACCACCTAACCGTTGGACCGTGCCATAATGGACATAACAAGAGTTAATGAAGCCTCATACTCATTGCAAGAAATCTGTTGTTGAGTTCTCTCTATGACAGTCATTGAGATAAAGACCGAAGAAAGAATCCCACAGCAGGTGGCACAACTGGAAGAAGTAATCTAGAAGCTCCAACAATGCATTTTAGATCTAGAGCTTCGCGCAGTACTGGAGACCCCGTAGGAGATCAGAGACCAAACTGAAATAAGTGCCCACGGTGCAGTTGACAGACTAAAAGCTCTTGCCTTGGAGTGCAAGAAGCTGAGTATCCGAGCGCTCAAACATATGATAACCTCACCAAAAACCCAGAGTTATATAAATTGGAGTCGCAGCTCCAGAAGTCGAAGTATGAAGCTAAAATTATACAGATGCAGCTGAAGGCCCTATCACCTGTAGAAAGAATGAAGAGATCTCATGAGTAGTGCACGGCCCAGTAGCAGATCCATACAATCTAGAGAAAAGTCATGGACATGACTCAACGAATTCAACCGGTGCAAGATAAGGCATGTCATCTATTCACAGAGGTTGAAAGTTGAGGAGCAGAGTTAGAATAGGTTGTGAGTACAATAGAACAATGCCTAGAGGGACCCATCAATGATGCACTCATCCAGGATTTTGCTGAGCAAGAGATTGTAGCACAATAGCAGGTCGAAGCAGCTCGATCCAAGCTCGATGCATTCAACGCAGAATTGATCAGACTAGAGTGACTCGGGACGAGTCACAGGTGAGTGTTGGGGGCTTGTTGGCCCTTGACCAAGTTTTGGGAGATACTTGGTCATGATTGACTGTCTTTCGGACTTCGACAGCCTATCGAAGATGGAGTGCCAGACGAAGCAGAGATTGTGGAATCTCAACCCACTTTTGGGTCCCTTTTGGGTTTTTTTGGGATAATGTAACGGGAATGGGATGTCGGCCCATAGGTTTTTCCCATGTGTAGTCCTATTTTGTATGTATAAATAAGTAATCTAGGCGATGCAAGTAGTACATCTATGTGATGGTAAATATTGCTATGTGCAACTGATTTATGTGATTGAGTAGGCTCTGTGCATACTATTGAACTTGCAGTGTTAAGTGAAAGTCATTGTAAGGAGTTGTGGAAGGCTTTGTGCTATAACGCAAGGAAGAAGGATCTAGCGAGTTGTGCAAATCTTCTATCCTATGCGAAGAAGGTTTTTGGTGGCTCTGTGCTATAACTAATTGAAGAAACTAATAAAGAATAAGAGTTGGTGGACGTAGCCCCAGGGTGGAGGAAAAATAGATTGTAAAAGATGCATAAATTGACCTCCAAGGAAAAAAAATATGAAGTACACACTTTTCTCAAGCATATATCTAATAAGTCCAAGAATTGTCGTCCTCTTTTACATAGTCCATGTCTCTTTGGCCTTGCCATATTACTCTTTATTAATCCTTTTTTATGTTTGGATCTTGATTTTGGCACTACATACTTTTGAATTGAATGTTTTCACATTCCATTTATTATATGGAAAATAAGTAGGAAAAATGCATGTTTTTAACTATGTTAGGTGTGTTACAGGAATGTTGAGGATCCACCCTATAGGATTGATGCGGATCATGTTCTATAGGAATGCTACAGATCATTTTCTATAAGAATTTTGTGGATCATATTCTACAATGATGTTGTAGATTGCATTCTAAATGAATGCTACAGATCCCATTTTATAGGAATGTTACAGATCCCATGCTATATAATTTTTTGTGGATCATAGATCACACGATGTGGATTCAAGTCTCCTTCACTTGGTGTGACATGGAAGGATCCAATTGAATGTGGACTTGATTCCACTAATTTTAGTTAAAATATTTCTTATATGGATTGTTGTTGATCACACAAATAGCACATAATTGAGTTCCTCATTTTGAATATTGAAAGATTGTGTAGTTAGGAAGGAAGACAATATTAATGTATAATTGTGTATCAGACCATAAATCTAACATTCTCGAATATATATATATATATATATATATATATATATATATATATATATATATATATATGTATATATAATTACAATTAGACCTAATGGTTGGAACATGAATGACTTTCCTTTTAAAGAGTCACAGAGTTCAAATACAGAGGTGGTAGGGTATGTATACCTCATTAAACTTTACCAATCAAATGGCTAGGTGGAGTGGGTCCCTTGTCCACAAACAAGGGGTCTCATACCCCAATTCGGTGTAATAGCGTGACAACCAAAATGGGCCTAATGACTGTATTATCATAAAACTAGAATCATTGATATCCAAATTTCCCTTAAATTTAGTATTTCTTAATTAGATATCTGAATTTGTATAAAATGGAAATCTCATGCAAGTAGAGAGGTTGTTGGAGAATGAAGTAAATACTAAAGGAATTGTATGAGTAGCATTAAGACAAATTGTTTTTAGTGAATTCCAATGGATTTATATGGGGAATTATCTAAATGCAATAATGTGTGTTTGAATTAAAACATTGCTTCTAATGGTTAAGAACATGTGTTTCCTTTTAAGAGGTCACAAGTTCAAATCTAGAGGGGGGTAGGGTATGTATACCTCCGTACACTTTACCATTCAAATCGCTAGGCGGAGGGGGGTCCCTTGTCCCACAAACAAGGGGGTCTCATACACCAATTCGGTGTGGCTTGGCCGTGACCTTAAAAATAGATTACTATTATTATTATTATCATAAAAACTAAGAATCATTGATTCTCAAGAATTTCCTTAAATTGATGTTCTTAATTAAGATATCTCTGAATTTGTATAAAAATAAATCTCCCGCTACCGTAGAAGGGGATGGAGAGAATGATAAATACTAAGGGAATTGTATAGTATGATAGACAAATTGTTTTGGTAATTCAATGGTTGTGTATAGAGAATTATCATGCAATCTAATGTGTGTTTGAATTAAGTAGGTAGCTATTGTATCTCTACCAACACCCTAATGTACGAAGGTAGGGCCCAATCAATAAGGAACATGTGTTTTGTTTTATTTCTTTGGGTTGTATTATATTTTTGTAGACCATAGATTATAGTTGCACATGTTATATTTTTTTACTCTTCCTCTAAAGTTGACTAGTTTATAATACAAAGAGTGTGATTTATAGTCATCGTTTATCCCTTCATATAGAATTCAATACAAGAGTTCTAACTAATGTAAGCATATCTTCATAATTAGAGTGTGATTTATGTTTAGAGTGTGGTTAAACATCATCTTTTATATATTTATAATTGAACAAAGAATTCAATACATGATTTATAATTGATGTAAGCATATCTTTGTGTGATTAACATTTAGAATGTCATTTCTCATCATCATTTATCTCTTGATAATTGAATGGAGACTTCAATACATGATTTATAATTGATGTAAGCATATTTTGATGTGTTTGAAAAGTTCTATCTTATCAGTTTTAATAATGCTTATATGAATCCTTTTAGTAAAATATCATGATAGATAAATGTTGGGTTGTTATATTATTTGCAGTGAAATTCTAGTTGAGGTGAATCGACTGAAGGTTGAATTCGAGGTGGATCGACAACAAGTCAAATATTGAGGTGAATCAACTCGGTAAAGTCAAAGTCGAATGTTGAGGAAGTTAGACATGGTAAATGAGTCAACAAAAAGTTGAATAGGTCAAACAACATGAGGTTGATACGCATATGTGTGGTGGGCGACTGAAGATCAAATGAAGGTTGACTGGTAGTCGACTAGTTATAGGACTTGGATTGGACTGTAACAAAATCCAAAGATTTGTGGAATTTGTTGCAAATGATCTGCATGGATCTGTAACTTTTTTGGGCGCCAAGTATTTAGGGTTTTTCCTATTGTAAATCATATAAAGAGGCGTGTTGTAAGGCTGTAAAGGATAATGAATGAATAAATCGTAGGATAGTCAATCTTTAGAGAAATATTTATATTTAGATTTCAAGTCATGCAAATGTAAGATAGATTGGATACAAGGTTGTTCTTACATAGGCAAGAGGGTATGATGTTGATTGTGTCTTAGGTGTGGACCAATGTTAGACATGTAACCTTTTATTCATATTGAATAAGACAACAAGAGAGAAAAACATTCAAGGAATGTTGGTTTTCCTAGTTTGGTTTTCCAAGGTAAACTATATGTGTGCTATGTGATTGCTTTGTCATTTATGTTCTTGAAAGATCTTCTTCTCGTCTGCTAGGTTTAGTGTGGAAGTGTCTCTCATTTCCTGACAAGTGGTATCAGATCCGTGTTATTCTTTCTTTGACGAGTGTATCAGATCTTTATTTACCAATCTTGAACTAATTCCTAGGTACAATAAGAGCTGTAAATCATAAATTGTGTTAAAGATCGTGGTAAAGAATGGCAAGAAGTTAAAGAATAGAGATAGAAAAATTCAATGGCTAGAATTTTGAGCTTTGGAAGCTTAAAATGGAAGATATTATTGTAGATCGAGAACAATGGACAACGATCTGTCTAGATACCTAGCCGACATGCATGTCGATGGAAGAATGGGAGAAACTGGAAAGAAGAGAAAGAAGTATGATTTGACTTTGTCTTGCAGATTCGGTATTGTTGAATGTCTCTGGTGAATATTTAGCCAAGAAACTGTGGGACAAGTTGGGAAGCTCATACAAGTCGAAATCTTTGGTAAATAAGTTGTTTCTCAGAATGAAATTGTATCTTTATGAGAATGAGTGATGGAAGTTCATTGACTGAGCATTTAAATGTGTTTAACACCATTTTAAGACAATTATCATTTGTGGATATTAAAATCACTAAGGAGGAGAATTGTATAATCCTATTATGTTCTTTGCTAGACTCCTGAGATAGCGTAGTCGTGGCTACAGGGTGTTTTATCCCCATTTTATGGATAAATAAGGAGATTATGTCTCGGGACCCTTGGGTTGCCCATACGGAGTACCGAGAGACTACATCACCAACAATATCCTTTTGCACAGATGGAGACCCTTCTCACCACCAAAGAGGTCACATATTTTCAGATAGCATCCACCACATCAGTTGTCTTCTGGAAGGTAGTGGGCCTTGATCCATGAGGTACAAGTCAATATTATGTTGAGCATCATTTCAATAGTTAAGGAATTTAAGTATGTTGTATCTTAGATTTCTTTAGATTTCATGATATATGCTTGGACATTATGCCTTTTTCCATGCTTCAACTTGGCGATTGACATTGTACCCTAGTAAGTGGTCTTCCTTGGGGATGGTTTTTCTACTAGGAAATCCCTTGAAGAGTCATCGTACCATTCCCAACCATACTTACCACTTTCCATCACTATTTCCCCCCATTTCCTTATCTCTTGGGATTTTAGGGTGTATTGAACCAAGAAGGGATTGTCCCTCATTGTTAAGAACATGAATAGATCTACCAATATAATCACCACAAATATTGAATACACAATAGATCCACAAAGCAAGTTAGAAGAAACCACACTTTATTATTACCAAACCCTTGAGGTAGGGCAACACCATACAATGGATCCTATTATGGAAGGGATCCTCGCCTGTTCACTTGCCCCTTTGAGGGGGCATCCTCCTATTGAACTACAGCTCCAAATACAATATTTATTTTCATATGCCATTACATTTCTTGAACCCCTTTATATAGTGCTACCATCACCTAAGAACATTCTAGAGGAGGAATCTTCTAGAAGTAGAACCTTCTAAGAAATTCTCTTACATTTATTATATCCAACTACTCATTTATTATATCTAACTACCATAGTGGGCCTTATTCGATAATATAGTGGACCTAGTCCACCTTATTTTGAATGGCTACCACTATTATCAGTATGGGCCCTCTGCCCTCGCCCCCC
>SNQJ01S0177468.1:0-19811 GCA_010110895.2 Picea sitchensis
TCCAATGGAAATTAACCCGCTGGGAACCCACTCCGATACTTCCTCACATAGTGAATAATATAAGAGTGGAAAGCAGCAGCTTGAAGGACTCGTTGCCAGGCTTGAACTCGTGACCTCTCCCCAACCTGGAAGAATGTGCACAAGTTCTCGCCAATCGAGCTATCCCTCGTGACTTAATTTATCCCTTACACTTGCTAAGCGACAATGCAATGAATATAATCAGGATGTGTAAAAAAGTTTTTCATGTTACATTATTGCACGGTTCTTCTCTAATGTCATAACTTGCATTACCGATTTCCTTTTGTCCATGTTGCATTGCGTATTATTGCACGGTGTTTAACTATCGGGAGAGGCGACGTTTAAAGCATATATGTGATATGTGATGATGTAATGAATACCATCAGAATCTCATAACTTCCATGATGTGATGAATATAATCATTAAGTTTTTTTCAATTTATAAAAAAGTTAATGTTTAATAATAATAATAATAATATAATTTTAAGGTTACCATAAAGTTAAATATCAAATTGATGTATGAATGAGATTTGAATCTATAACATGATAGTACACATACATTTATTAAGTAATCGTTTATTCAGAAAATTGATGATGTGATGAATATAATCTCGTGATTATCAATTGATGTGACATTTAAAGCATATATGTGATTGAGGTAATGAATATAATCAGGTTGTTTTTTCAATTTATAAAAAAATAATGTTTAATAATAATAATAATTTAATTTTAAGGTGTGGAAGTCAGAGATCAAATGATGTATGAATGAGATTTTTTTATTTGTCCACCTTAAATCTATTGAGATGTACATGTCATAATCCTCCATTTGAACTTATGATCTTAGATAAGAAAACCTATATTATTAACTAAAGTTGCACATATTCTACTCCTCCTATAACCTAATAGCATAAAGAGATTTATTAAATAATGGTAGAAAAGCGTACACCTATTGACAATGGGCACATTTAATAGGTTTTTAGTGCTTAATCAGTTTTGTATGGATGAGATTAAATATTGATCGAATATTCTTAGTCGTCCAAATAAATCAATAGTTGTGATTTCAACCACTAACTTCCTCACTATTATAAAGGCATAAGTTTACATGTTTATTTTTTTACTTTTACACTGATTGTCACTTCTGAGTGATTAACAAAGATTAAAGTTTTGTTAAAGAGTAGAGAGATGTGAACATGGAACTTAAGCAGACTAGATTGACAGGTTTACATTTTATTTTATGGACCATATGAAAGTGTGCTTTTCATTTTATAATTCGCTTTAAAATTTAGCAGCCCAAACTTTTGGGCGTTCACCAGTCACTAGGCTTTTTCCACGATTAAGAAAATAACATATGCTTTCAACGTAATTAGACGATCAAAGGACACCAACTCACCTATTGACAATGGGCAGATTTAATAGGGGTTTAGTGCTTAATAAGTTTTTTATGGACAAGATTAAATATCGCTGGAATATTCTTAGTAGTCACACAAAATAAAGACATCAGTTTATGTGTTTATTTTTTTACATTTACCTAATCATATTTAAAAATTACTTTGATAGCTAACTGATTGCCACTAAATGATTAACAGAAATTAAAATATTAACACATAAATGAAGCCCAACAATGTATTTGTTAATAGATAATAAAATTTAATATATTCTTTTAAAGATTTATTTCATCTTCTCAACCTTTCACCAGCAACTATTTTACTGCTATGCTAGTAGATAAGTGATCGAACGATGGAAAATTTTACTATCATTATTTTGGCCGACTACCACAACGTACGGGGAGTACTTAAAATGTCAGCTGAATCACTCATAACCGGCTGAATAGTTCATACCCGCCGGAATTTGACAACGAAAAATAATATAATAAGAAGACATAACCATTCGTCACGCGTACGTATTTGGCACCTAACATGTATCAGAGATATGTGATGATATGAGGCAGAAAATAAAACAACCATTTTTGGTCATTTGTGACGATGTGATCCGAATAACCAGTGCCTGTCAGTGTGTCATGCTGACGCTATGCCTTCATATGGTTGGAAAGTGATAATGAATGAATTCTCTTATGTCATAACTTCCACTACCTATCGGGAGATGCGACAATGTGTTATGTGATGATGTAATCAAGATAATCACAATTTAANTAGATAAGTGATCGAACGATGGAAAATTTTACTATCATTATTTTGGCCGACTACCACAACGTACGGGGAGTACTTAAAATGTCAGCTGAATCACTCATAACCGGCTGAATAGTTCATACCCGCCGGAATTTGACAACGAAAAATAATATAATAAGAAGACATAACCATTCGTCACGCGTACGTATTTGGCACCTAACATGTATCAGAGATATGTGATGATATGAGGCAGAAAATAAAACAACCATTTTTGGTCATTTGTGACGATGTGATCCGAATAACCAGTGCCTGTCAGTGTGTCATGCTGACGCTATGCCTTCATATGGTTGGAAAGTGATAATGAATGAATTCTCTTATGTCATAACTTCCACTACCTATCGGGAGATGCGACAATGTGTTATGTGATGATGTAATCAAGATAATCACAATTTAAAGCTTTAATTACGTCTAAAGGTTTATACCTATTTACAATTAAAAAAGGGTTTATATGGACCAGATTTAATTTGTTTAGAATATTTTTAGTTGTCACAATAATTTGAAGGTCAAGATTTTTTAAATTATCTTTATTGTATGGTAAAATATGGTTTTTAATATAGATTCTTAAGTTTTTGTGGTGGGCGTTAGAAAAATGGATGCTTCGATGCTTCAGGGTCGTCTCTGTAGTTAGGGTTAAACCCCAACCGCCTTCCTTTTTGCAGCTTGGCCTCTTGACCGCAGTTGTTCTCTCTTCAATGGCCGCATTGGCTTCCACTCGTAGCAGATCCGATCGCAGTGGTTCTATTCATCACAACTTTGTTGATCAGCCATGTGTGTTTCCTTCTCCCGGTTCTTTGGGTAGCGTCTTAGCCTCTTACAGTGAGGTTGTTAAATCACAAATATCAGCTTGTTTTCCCCCATTTGTTCCGTGCTCGGTTAAACAAACTCCGGCAATTTCTCTTCTCATGGGTCAGGAAGCTGAAGATGAGGAAAATTTACTTCTGGGAAAATGCTTTAATCTGTCAGTTCAATGGGCTTTGTCCGCGGATTATGGATCTCAACCCATTGGAAGCCTCTCATCAAGGAAGATTTATTCATTCACCCCTCCTTGAAAGGTTTCTTCATGGCAGAGTTTGATCTTGCAGCAGACCGGGATCTGATCCTTGACTCTTGCCCTTGGTTTTGGGGAAACTCAAGCTTGTGCATGATGGCTTGGACTCCTTGCTTCAATCATTTGACTGTTGTTCTTTCTTCTGCTCCAGTTTAGGTCAGACTTCTGAATCTTCCCTTGCATTTTTAGGGTGAAGCTTCTCTTCGAGATATTGGATCAACATTACGAAAGTTTCATTCTGCAAGCAAAGAAACTAGAATTCATAGCACCACCTCATATGCCAGAATTTGCGTGGAAATGGATTTTAGCAAAGGGTTTCCAGCATAAATTATTTTGGGCTGCAAAAACTACTCCTGGACCCAAAAGCTAGACTATGAAAGAATCTCACTGCGATGCAAGGCTTGTTTCAAAACAGGGCACATAGCAACTCAGTGCACTAAGGGAAATAGGAAGGTAGAGAAACAACAACGCAAATCGACCTAGTGGGAAGGCTCCAATGAAGATCATCAACTAATTATTACAAACAACCGAAAATCTTCTCTAGAGCAAGATTCTTTGAGCCATGATTCCAAAGGCATGTTTAATGAGGAGACACCTCCGAATCATTCAAATATTGTCCCTCAATTGAAGAGTAAATCTTCAACTTCTCTTCATCCGGGAATAGAAATTTTTAAGGCTTTAGACACTCCTGATACACGAATAGAAAGCAAGGTTCTCTTCAACTCCCCACCTCCTTCAAGCTAGGCAGATGAGGCCGATAAAGAAAAAAAATGGGGATAATTGAATCAACAACATCACTATCTGTGAAACAAGGTTGGACAATAGTTGAGAAGAAGAAAAATACATCACCAGAAATACAACCAATGATGACCAGAAGTCAATCGCGAAATAAAAAATAATCATGTGTTGCTTTTGTCAATTATTAGGCCGTCAATTAGTCTGAATTTATTCATGAAAAGAATTATAAAATGTAGTATTTTTGGATAACTGGAAACATAGGAAAGTGAACTTAGAATCCGGTAAGATAAATCGGAAAACTAGACTAAGGATATTTTTTCTATGTACTTCTTTCCGACTAGACGGTTGATCTTTTATAAATACAATCTTAACTATTTCTGTTAAAAAGAAACATAGCTCTTACTTATTAATGAAATTTATTAGTAAAATTATTTTTTAATGATAAATTAAATTATGATCAAATTATTTACTGCATTGATGGTCCTTAATTATTAGTGAAGTTTATTAGTAAAATTAACTTGATAATGATAGATCAAATTATGATCAAATTATTTACTACATTGATGCTTAGTTTTCACAGCGTACATTATTGATGCTTACTTTTCCTGGTGTTTTTTATTTAAATCAGGGGATATTACCAGCAGATTCCTTTCGGCGTTCAGCAGCCGCTAGTTATCCGCTGTGGTAGTTTATAACACAGAGAGTAATGTTTATGATTCGTCAATGCCCCTGCAGGCAGGCGATTAGTTCATTTGAGTATTATGTATTGAATTTAATATTTTGAAAATAAAAATAATTTTTAATATTTTTATTTTATAATTAATTAAATAAAAATATATTTATATTTAATAAAAAATATTTTTATTTTTTTTTAATTTTTTAGATAACTATTTTATTTATAATATTAAATAGTTGTAATAATATGTATACATAAACATTCTTGATAATATATTAGTACATGTTAATAAAAAAACATAATTTGTATATGCAAAATTTTACTATACATATTACTAAGTATTGACATATTTCTATAACAAAACAAATTATGTAATTAGGGTGGTTTTTCATGGAGTAAAGAGCCTTTACTAAGTTGGATTTCTAGTGATATTGACAATATTTTCTTGGTTGAAACTTGGGAGCATGAAGAGTGTAAGGTCTTTCATATCCAATGATTTGTTTTGTGGTCCACATGGAACAAGAAGTCCTCTTGTAGAGGGATTGGACGCATAGCATGTTACATAAAAACAAACATCTCTCTTCTCATCTGGCTTCCTCTCCTCACATCCGGCTTCATAAAAAAATCCTCTCAATCAATACATATGGATGGAGATATCTCATATTAACGCTAAGAAGATTTATATAGCAATATGTTATTTTGCACCTTTTAACTCTACTTTTTATACCAAAAACAATATAAATAAGAATTCTCCCTACAAAATCTTAAAGCAAGATATCTACAATATGAAAAATAAGGTAGTATCCTCCTATTAGGAAACTTTAATGCTATAACTACAACCAATCAATCTATTATTTTAAGCAATGAATCCAACCCTAATCCTCTTTGACTAGATGAGGATCTTGTCTTAGCTAATAGTTACAAAAGAAACTGTGAAGGCTTAATCGAGAATTTGTTTGGTACCGAGCTAATCAACATCTGTAGTTCTCAAGATTTAATAATTTGCAATGGTCTAAAGAAGATGCCAAATTCTAACAGGATGACTTGTATCCATGGGCTAGGTAGCAGTGTTGTTGGTTATGTAATGTCAGATATCCTCATATACAACCAAATAGTAAACTTTGTCTTTTAGATGACCATGAATCTAACTCTGATCATAGACCTCTAATCCTAACTCTTAACTTTGTCAGGCATAAAATATTTGTAGAGGAGCACTCTGACAACTAAAGGCACTTGATTTTTGACAAATAAAAGGTCGATCTCTTCTTAAAAAACTTAATCAATGCTTTAAAACTCATATCACATCTAAACAATATTGAAGTTGAGTGTCATAATTTTACATTTCAACCCTCTCGACTTCAATTAACAATTGCTCTATTGAGGTGCTACATAAAAAGAAAAGCAACGCAATTAACCCTTGGTACGATAATGAATGTAAAATTTCTAGAAAATCCATTAGGGATGCGTCCAATGAATCTTTAAAATATGATAAGATAAATAGATACAAAACCATTATTAAACGCAAAAAAATGATTGTATAAATAGAAAGGAAGAGAAGCATTTGCACCTATTTAAAATAGATCCTAAGAAATTATGGAGGAAAATTCTAACTTGTAAAACTAAAGAAAATAATAAGATTCTCTTGAGGGATTGGAATTTCTACCTTAAAAATTATGTGAATCCCCAAACATCATGGACAACATGGCAAGAAGCTCTACAAGGGATGAAGTGTTTTCTATAGAAGACATTAAGTTTAGGGTTAAGTGGCTCTCAAAAGGAAAATCTAAGGACATCGAAGGTTACCAAGATGAAATATTAAAAATTGGAGGACCTATCATCATCCCTCACATGCATAAGCTCTTCAATTTATCTATCTAGCAAGGCTTCCCAAAACCTTGGAATCAAAGCCTCATTGTACCTATTTTTGAAAGTGGGGATAAAAGAAATCCCTCTAATTATAGGGCCATTATGATTCGCCCCATTTTAGCTAATCTATATGGAAGTATTTTGGAAAAGAAGATCGACACATGGCTAGAAAGTCATGGAAAAAAAGCTAGAGGCCATGCTGGGTTTAGAGGCTACCATTACACTTTGGACCACCTTGTTACATTTAGGGTCATTATGGAGGAGTGTTGTAATGATAAAACATATCTCCTTTGTTGTTTCATTAGTTTACAAAATATTTTGACATTGTTGTTGGCACAGGGGCAGACCTAGGGTTCAACTCTAACAATGCACACATACGCCCTAACTACTGGCCCTTTCAACAACACTTGCGAAGCAAATGCAGTCTCACCCGAAGTAGCAATAGGGGGTTGCAGGACACGGGTGTCTACAACTAGAGGAAATAAAAGTGGATCTAAAAAAATAGCAACACAACAGCTAGATATCAATTACCAACTTAACCCACTTCGCACAGTTATATCTCAGATCTAACTCTATGATGCAATAAAATAATAATAGAAGGTAGAAGAACACAACACCAATCCCACAGAACAACAAGATATACATGGTTCACCCTCTCCCTAGGGCTACGACCACAAAACTGTGTTCTTGATATTATATGAAAACATACAATTCTATCTGCGCTCTTAGCTTGTATATCTCTCTCTCTTTCTCTCTCTCCCCTCCCTGCACACCCAGCTGCAGGGTTGATCTTCGCACCCAGCTAAAAATCTTACAATACCAGAAGGCTCTCACACACAACACTTCTCTCTCGCACAATACATAATGAACAACAACAACAACCAATGACGAACAACCAACTCTCAGCAAACCCATCCCAGGTCCTATAGACCTTTATTTATACATTACATGACAAATTCTAGGTGTCAAAACCCTAGATCCAAAACCCTAGGTGTCTATAACCCTAGGTCCTCTTTGACCCACATTTTTCGGGCTTCGCCAACCTATCTTTCCATCTTTTCCGTGAGGTGCTCCAAAGCACTCGTTGACATCTTCTTCCGCTTGCTGAGTTGTCCATAATCCATCTTCCTTGTTGATCTGTCATCCTTGATCTTCTCATTCAACGACTAGATTTCCCTTTCTTTGCTCCTTATTTCGTTCTTATTTAACCACTTCGACCCAATATCAGTCAATGTACCTTCCACGCAGTTCTCACTTTGTATTTTCTTTTCCTTTTTATTTGCTTTCTTTCTTAATCCATAACCAAGGGCCAACATGCCCCCAACACTCACTTGTGACTCGTCTCGACGCACTTCAGGTCTGAACCTTATGTTTTACTTCGACTTCAGACTGCACAGTGTAGCCTGTGCTTTCTACTCTATCCTTCCCCACTGTGTGCAAACTTTCTTTTTTGTGTCTGGTACCCAGTTTCAACTGCACCTAGTACCTAGACCCTTCTCCTTTTGTTTTTACTGAGAGCTGTGAGGTAGCTGGTTGTCATTGTACAATTTCAACTGGCTCCCATTTACCAATCCTTCCTTCCATTCTCCCTTCAAACTCTTCAACTGCACAACTCCTCCTTTCCTGACATAGCCAACCTCATATGACCCAAGCCAATGTGTCCTGAACTTCCCTGGATGCTTCATGAACTTGTTGTCATAAACCAGTACCAGATCTCCTTGCTTAAAGGATTTCTTCTTGATGTGTCTGTCATGGTAAGCCTTCTCTCATTCCTTCTGTACCTGCTGATGAAATCTTGCAATAAACATGTCTCCCTCCAATTTGACCAACTGCGCAAGCCTTTCTTGAACAACGCCAGTGTCATCCATATCTGTAAAGAATGGAATTCTTAGACTAGGAACCAAGTATTCCATAGGTACAACTGCTTCTAGACCATAGACCAACTTAAAGGGAGTCTACATTGTCAGCTTCTTGCACTTGGTTCTATAGGCCCATAACACTGTTGGTACTCTCAAATCCCAATCATCCCTATTTACAATGCAAATATTTGGCAACGTTGTCTCCAAGATCTTATTGAATGCTTAGACCATGCCATTCACCTGTGGGTGGTATGGGATTTTCTTCTGATGATGAACTTCAAATTCTTGAGTCAAGGCTTCAATAGTCTTATTAATAAAATGTGTGCCTTGATCACTCATAAGGATCTTCAGGCATCCAAACCTGGTTATGATATCATCAAATATGAATCATGCAGCTGTAGCTGCACTACATTCCTTAACTATTCTTGCTTCTACCCATCTTGTCAAATACTCTGTCACAGTGATGATGTATCTGGCTCCTGTGCGCTTTCCTGGCGGGTTGATAGGTCCCACAAAATCAATGGCCCATTTCTCAAATTCCTGTAAGGTTAGTTGTGGTGCTAAAGGCATCTCATCTCTTCTGGAAGGTTTCCCAACTCGTTGGCATACATCGTAGGCTTTGTAGTATTCCTTAGCGTCTTTGTGTAAAATGGGCCACCAGAGGCCCGCTCTGAGAACCTTTTGCGTTGTTTCTTTCCCTGCATAGTGTACTCATGCGATGCCCTCATGTGCTTCTACCAAAATCGGCGGTCTTTCTGCCTCCATAAAACATCTCCTCAAGAGCTCATAAGGTCCCATCTTGTATAGTTGCCCAACTATAAGTGAAAAATCTGCAATGCGAACTACCAGTTGTTTCTTCTAGATAATTGTATGTTCGCGAGGTGTCATTCATGTTGATAGGAACTGAACTATCTCGGCAAAGTGATCATCAACCTTCCTGATGGCCAACAACTGTGCATCTGGTAGTGTATCCTCCAAGCTAGTAGGTTCCTCTCCATGTTCTAACCTGGATAAGTGGTCAGGTTCCTTATTCATTCTCCCTGGCTTGACCACTATCTCAAAATCATATTCTTGGAATAACAAAAGCCATCTACATATTCTTTCCCACAACACTGAATTGTTGACTAGGTCTTTCAATGCAGAGTGATCAGTGAACATTTTAAAGTATCCTCCCAACAAGTAGTGATGAAACTTCTACAGTGCATACACCATGGCTAAACCTTCCCTCTCAGTGGTAGTGTAACTTATCTCAGTTGTTGAAAGCTTTCTGCTAGCAAAGGATAATGGGTGGTCAATATCTCCTGCTCCCGGTTGTGTTAACACTTCTCCCAATGGAATGGACGAGGAATCTACATGCACATGAAATTCCTTACTCCAATCTGGGAAAACTAGAATAGGCGTAGTAACCATTTTCTATTTCAGTGTGTCGAAGCTCCATTGACATTATTCTGTCCATTGAAACTGACAATATTTCCTCAACAACTTCTCCATGGGTGTTTTAATCTATGCATAGCCCTTAATGAAATTTTTGTAGTATCCAGTATGTCCTAGTGCAGTACACAGTTGTCTAACTGAAGTGGAAGGGCGTAGATCAACAATAATGGCAATCTTGGACGGATCTACCAACAACCCCTGCTTACATACAATATGGCCTAGAAACACTCCAAAGGGTGAAAAGAAGATGCACTTCTTCAGATTCAGGGAAATATGAAATTGCCTGCACTTATCCAACATTAGTCTCAAACATTCAATATGATTTTGCAATAAGCTAAAAACAGTTCAATCATCAAAATATGCTTCGATAAATTTATGTAGAAATTCCTTGAATGCTTCGAACACCACCCTAGAAAATATGGTTAGTGCATTCTTCAATCCAAAATGCATCACTATGTACTGGTAGGATCCCCATTTTGTTGCAAATCTGGTCTTATGATGATCTTCCTTAACAATCCCGATTTGGTGATAACCCGAAAATCCATCTATGAAGGAGTAAAATTCCTATCCTCCCACATTATCTAACACTTCATCAATAAACGGTGTAGGGAATGGATCATGTAAACATGCATCATTTAGTTTCCTCAAGTATACATAGATTCTGATCTCTCTTGTTTTCTTATCTTGAACCACCATAGGGCTAATCCATTCTGACTCTTCAACGGGTTCTATGATTCTTGCTTCCAACATTCTATCTAGTTCAATCTTGACTTTTTGCATATATTTGGGATTCAATCCGTAGGGTCTCTTCTTGATTATCCTTACATCTGGTTTCAAGGGGATATTCATCTCTCCCATGGGCCCTTTAATGCCCTTCATATCAGTAAACTTGGTTGGAAACAAGTCCTGATATTCATGCAGTAGTTCTGTGATATTATCAATAGTGGCATCATCCTAATAATCTCCAACATTTGCGAGCTCGGGGGCTTGATCTGTTCTAATGTTAACTTTCTTGATTTTTATTGGTTGTCCAATAAAAGGTAGTTCAACTCCTGGTCCTTCTATGTCTCTCTATCCTTTTGTTTCTGTGATTTTCACATTCCTAGGATCATCGTATTCATCAACATTGATATTGTAACATCCTTGCAATTTCTGAAGAGGTGCAGTCCATTCATATTCTTCTTGCTCCAAAGGGAGGTTAGGTCCCTCCTTAAAGACTTTCTGTCTTACAACTTGTAAATCTTGATCTACTATAGGGTACTGACTTTCAAATAAAAATATGGCTACAAAATTCTGAGTCATACCTTTCCAATTTGCACTAGTGAAGCGTAGTTCCACTTGAAGATACCAGTGGATAGGTGTTGTATCCAAAGTGTTAATGAATTTATGCACCCACTGCTCTTGAGGAATGTTTCTTCAGTCTTCCTCACAACTTTGCACATGGTCCTTCAGACAACTCTGACATGTTTATCTAACCTCGCACCCTTCTACTTTGTCTGAAAAGTGCATTGTCATCAAAGTGCGACATTCCACCCAGTCCACGATGTTTTTCTTATATGTTCCCCACCATCTTGTTGGTGTTTCTTTCAAGGCCTCATCCAGTTCCAACAGTCTCTAATGTACTGCTACAATTTCTTCAAATTCTGATAAGAATGTTTCTAAATGATTTAAACCATCAAATGTGGGTAGATTACTTACTTATGTGCCAATCCAACGAACTTCCCTAGTCAATCTAGCACACCTCTATGCAGAAAATTCATGCATCTTTTTCTGCCATTTCTCTAGTGCTTGTTCTGAATCTGATGAACATGCATTGCCACTTCACCAACTTAAATTCCCATCTATTGTAGGATTAATGTAAACTTGTTGTCTTGCTGTCAATTTGTAAATATTTTCTAGCTCATATGTGCGGTCTTCTTCTCTAATGGGTTCTGTGTATATGCGACATTCATCAGGATCCAGAGGTACAATGACCCTAAGTCCATCACCTTCAAATGTCATTCTTCTCTTATTTAAGTCAACCACAATAGAATTATTGAAAGCCCAATCAATTCCTAATAGCACAGGATAAGGAAATCTATCATGAAATATCTTAGTCACCTCGAAATCCACAAGTGCCCTTACCCCGTCGATGTCCATAGGGACATGCTCTAGTCTTCCAAATGGGCTTACTACCTGCTGATTAGCCATCCTAAGACTGATAGGGGAGTAAATCAACTTAGGTTTTCCCATCAGTGCCCAGGTCTACTTCGTCATAACATTGACTTCTGACCCTAAGTCAAAGACCACATAATCTATATCATAATCTCTAATCTGAGCATTAAGGTGTAGTTCCTTATTTGTCCTTCTCTTTTTGGATACTTGATGTATTGCTCTATTCAACAGAGGGTCTATCTTCCATGGTTCATACTGTCGGATCAAGTGTTGTATTTCTTGTATGACTCTTTCATCCTTAATCAAATCAATGAATCTATACAAGAAACTAACAAGCTTGCTTACCCCTTTTCCTTCTCCAGGTGATGCAAACTGATCAAATGCTAGAGGCATCCCACATTCTCTCACTTCTAGTTGTGACTTTGAAGAAGAAGCCTGATATCCTCCAAATTCTTTTCTAGACTCTTCAAATGTTTGTTTCTCTTTTCTTGGATCAAACTCTTGTGTCTTCTCTACAATGCTTCTGACCCTTGATTCTTCTGTGGTCTTTACTGGAGTCAATCTGTCTTCGCTTGTAGCAACACCTCCTCTAGTGATAACAATGACTCTAGGATCCACTCCGTAAATTTCTGTTGAGATTAATTGTACTTGTTGGTTTCCTCCTCGTCTCTCCTGAAGCTTGGCTAACAATGCGGGACAATATTCTATGACATGTTCAAATGAGTTGCAGTAACTGCAAGTGGTACAAGGGTTCTGACAGTCCCTTACCAAATTTCCTGGCTGTGCGCAATCATAACAAATGATCTGACCTCGACCTCATCCTCTTCCTCTGAATCCATCGTGAGGGTTGAATTTTCCTCTTCCTAGAGAGTTAAACTACGTATCAGTTCCTTCCTGTTGTACTTCACCTTGAATTCTATATGTGTCTCTTGATCTTTCATGCAAGAGATTGTAAACCCTACAATCCTTCTCATCCCGCCCCACAGATTTACAGAATGTGCTGTAGAGGTTTGTAGGTGTCTGAACGTATTTTTGCGTGTAGTAGCATTCACCAGGGTGATGTATACTTCTACATACCTCACACCAAGGTAGAGTAACTTGCTTCAAAGGGCTTGGGGCTCCAGAGGCCAAGTACTCACGAAATAGGGGATAGTGCTCCTTATCATGGCCCTCTGATTTACATATGATACACCAGATGTCTTTTCTTTTATCTTTTCTCTTGTCTTTCTTCATATCTTCAACCTCCAGAGATAAACTAGTTAGCTGACTCAAAATTTGACTCATCCCTGAGATGGATTCTCCCATAGGGTTTGATTCTAGTTTGATGGTGATCTCCAATGCCTCAACCTACGAAGAAACCTTCTATTGCATCAGAGGAACTCTGATGTGTGGTAAGAGGGCAGCAATGAACAATTCCTTGTTCTCCTCACCTGGAATCTGAAAACTCAATCAACCTGTCGAGGTCTTAAACCTCTGATCAAAATCCCAAACAGGTTGAACTACTTTCTGCTTGATTTCTTTTAGTTATATAATGCACTACGACTCTGACTTGGGTTTCTAGAATTATGTTCTCAACGCAGTTTTGATCTCGTTCAATGGTTTAGGCTGTGCAACTCCAGTAACAAACTTCATGTACCAGCTCAGTGCCCGGTCTCTTAAAGTAGTACTAAACTGAGCTCTCTTAACTTCTTTGTCACTAACATTCTTAATACTCCACACAGCTTCGCATAAAAACTAGTGTTGATCAGGATATTCAGGTCCATCGCCTTTAAAGATAGGTAGCCTCATTTCATCTGCCATAGATATTCCTAGGTTTCTTGACTGAGTATATACTGAAATACTGGTAATAGTTCTCAGAGTGCTCTGGTAACTCTGACTACTTTGGTTACTTAATATTGCTAAAACAACATGAGGAGTAATAGTACATACTTCGACAGTCGACGCAGTTCCTAAATTTTTCGATTCTCCTTGGCGAGGTTCTCCAGTCTTCCCTTTCTCTGCTCTAGCGGACTCTTAATGTTCCTCGTTCAACAACTCTTCTTCTTCTCCACTATAGAACCCTTCGTCCTATGCCAGTGGCTCATGACCCTGCTCAAATAGGTTCACCAAAGGAACTTCTCTAAATGATCTCCCATTGTGTGTGTATCCAACCTCTGTGTCGTTGTCGCTGTCTGAGTTCTTGAAAATTAGCCTTTCGATCTGGCCAACTACTGTATCTTCAATATGTTGTTTTCATATGATAGCATCTTGATCTTCAACTTCAAAAAGTGTAAAACTTTTCCTCTATGTCCCTTAAAGTAATATCTCTCTTCTTGGCTATATGACTCTACTCTGTCAATAGAAAACTTAGTGATGTACCCTCCAATAGTACTATCAAACCAGCGATTGATTGCTCTTGGCATGGCATTATCAACTCTCTTGACCTTCTTGATTAGTGTCGACATCCAAACCATAGGTGGTCTAGCTCTGATCTCAAACTGGGTATATGCTAATCTGGCTAACCACTCATATAGCTCGTTATGAATTCCTCCAAAGAAAATCTCGTGTATATCGGTAAAGATATACTTTCCCAACCAGTCTTCTGTGCTAAGATTAGGATTCTTATTCTAAGCCTCAGCGAATTCCTTCTCTTATTCTTCTATCCACTTCTGAATCTCTATCTTCGATGGAAACCACCTTGACATTCCCTCAAGAAGATCTTGGTCCCGACAACAGAACCATTTTTTGGCACATGGGCAGACCCAGGGTTCAACTCTAACAACGTACCAACAAGCCCTAACTACTGGCCATTTCAACAACACCTGTGAAGAATATGCAGTCTCACCTGAAGTAGGAATGGGGGGTTGCAGGACATAGGTGTCTACAACCAGAGGAAATACAAAGTGGATCTAAAACAATAGAAACACAACAACTAGATATCAATTACCAACTTAACCCACTTTGCACAGTTATATCTCAGATATAAATCTATGATGCAATAACAGAATAATAGAAGGTATAAGAACACAACACCGATCCCAAAGAACAACAAGATATATGTGGTTCACCCTCTCCCTAGGGCTACGTCTACAGAACTGTGTTCTTGATATTATATGAAAACATACAGTTCTATCTGCGCTCTTAGCTTGCATATCTCTCTCTCTTTCTCTCTCTCCCCTCCCTGCCCACCCAATTGTAGGGTTGATCTTTGCACCCAGCTGAAGATCTTACAATACCAGAAGGCTCTCACACACAACACTTCTCTCTCGCACAATACACAATGAACAACAACAACAACCAATGACAAACAACCAACTCTCAATGAACCCATCCCAGGTCCTCTAGACCTTTATTTATACATTACATGACAAAGTCTAGGTGTAAAAACCCTATATCCAAAACCCTAGGTGTCTATAACCCTATGTCCTCTTTGACCCACATTTTTCGGGTTTTTCCAGCCTGTCTTTCCATCTTTTCCATGAGGTTCTCCAAAGCACTCGTTGACATATTCTTCCACTTGCTGAGTTGTCCACGATCCATCTTCCTTGCTGATTTGTTATCCTCGATCTTCTCATTCAATGACTAGATTTCCCTTTCTTCGCTCCTTCTTTTTTGCTTCTTTAACCACTTCAACCCAATCTCAGTCAATGTACCTTTCGTGCATTTCACACTTCATCTTTTATTTTCCTTTTTCTTCTCTTTCTTTCTTAATCCATAACCAAGGGCCAACAAATTTTCCCAGGAATGACCTTTGGAATAGGTTAGAAGAGTTGAAAGTCCCTTTCGAGTTAAGAGTTGCTGGAGTAAGGCTATATGAGAAAGTTATTGCCAAGTTTATGAACTTTGAGGGATAGTTGGAAGAAATTAATTGTAATGTAGGAGTCAAGCAAGTTTGTCCCCTATCCCCCACCCTTTTTGGAGTCTATATTGATAAGTTAGAAGATTGTTTGGAGCATTCAGGTTGTGTTGGCCCGACTCTCACTAGTATAGTCATCATCCTCCTTTTTGCTGATGATATTGTTCTTATGGCAGAGATTCCCTATGACCTGGGTAAGAAACTAATAGATCTCAAGGACTTCTACTCTAGCATGGGAATGGCTGTGAACACTGCCAAAGCAAAGGTAATGATAATTAAATCCAAAAGGATCACATACAATAATTTGTTTTATGACAACAATAGATTGGAGGAAATCCCTTCATACAAGTATCTTGGAATCAATATCCACCACAATCTTAATAGGATCTATAACATTGAAAAAAGGATAAATGGAGGGTGGAAATCTTATTATGGGATCGAAAACAATTGTAAATCATTATACCTTTGGCTTTGGGATAAACATAAACTCATTTTTTCACACTCTCACCACTCTGGTTATCTTATATGAATGTGAAGTTTGGTGTTTCAGTATATCTAGAGAATCTTGGAGAAAGATAAAATATATCCAAAATAATTTTATAACTTATAATCTCAAAATTAAGGGAAATGCACCCTATCCTATCCTCCTCATAGAAGAAAGCATTCTCATTAAGAGCATTGTTATGATTAGATACCTAGTGTACAAGAACAAGATAAACAACATGGATGACAAGAGGCTCCCCAAATTTTCTTCAAACTCTAGCCAAGACCACCAACAACTCAAGCAGGGATGGCATAAAGATGTCAAATCTTGGCTAAATCATTGGGGAATAAAAAAAAAATCCATCATGCAAAATATCAATAATATTACAAATATTATCACTTCCAAATTTAAGGATAATTTGTGGTTTGATAAAGAATTAGTGGATAAAAGGAAATTAAGATACTACAAGGAGGTGGCCAACCCTAATTTAAAAGATAAAAATTACCTATCAGTTTTGAAAAGTGAAAAGAAGAAAATTAGCATTGCTAAAATAAGAACAAACTCTCACAATCTACATAGTGAAACTAGGTGTTGGACAACTCCTAAAACACCATGGGATGAGAGAATCTGTCACCTTTGTGACACTAAGTGCTTAGAAGATGAGAAACACTTCCTCTTGGATTTCCCTACCTATACCCATATTAGATGCCAATTTAAAAATATTTTCGACAATACAGACCTTCCTATCCTCCTGTAATGTCCTTGACCATCAACCCAACTGTCGAGTAGTGCTACTACGCGAAACATTCTCATATTTATATATATAACATGCATACTAAATCAAATTAAAACATTTAACATAGAGTTGCTACCATCATACAGACTTAAATAGAATTAACAATAATTCCACTTGCAACGAAATATATGATAATATTACAAGCATCACAGACATCCATTTTAATTAAAATTAAACACATAATGATACTTAGCTTTGAAACTATAGTAACTCCACCAACTACGTGAAGACCTTCCACGAACCTCCTAGCCTTAGACCACGCTTCTCATCACGCTCAATAGTGGGTCACCCCCGAGCTGGGACTAAGCTCCACCCAAGGCAAGGGAATCCTAGACTAGGCTGAGGTTACAGGAAAACTGCATAGAGAAAACAGAAGGATTCTCTCCAGGAGCCCTATTATGCCCACTACTTATGGACTCTCATTCCCCAGATGCCTATTCCACCCAAGAGTATACACCTTCACAAGCATATTCCATCGGTGCTTCACCTCCCTCTCTGGGTCTTGGCAACAGGTCGAATCAATAATTCTCAGAGCGTCGTAGCTGGTGTTGGACTCTCTCTGGGAGAAAACCACTTCCCAACAGACTCTCTCACCTGGAGAGAGCTACTCACAGGCTTGACAACCTTCCTCTTCAACCACGGGCCTGAAAACCTGGTTCTTCAGCCACTTTCGACTCAGTTCTAGCAAGGTACAGGTGACAACAACGGTAACTGGTCAACACCACTTAGGAAAAATAGAAGGCTACAACCCAAGAATGGGTCGGGTACGGAATCGGCTCTACAAGTGAGGATAAGATGGGTTCGCATGAAACACAGGAGACACGGCTCAGTCCATGGGTTTTCCACTGGATTACAGAGTGCAAGACAAGGAATCAACACATAAGTCAAACACAGACTCCAAAAGTTTAGACGAAGGATGCATGGGCTTCTCAGGAAAAACATCACAGGTTGGCCTCATGGTTTTGGGTTTTAGAGCTACGTGAGGTATGCATGCAGAGATCAGACGCAGAGGTAACACGGTTTAGAAAAAGAACGCAAGAATGGAGGATGAACCCCCATCACGACTCAATTCTTGGGTTAAATTGCATGTGTCTGGGCCGACACATGTCGCTCGTGAATCTGCATGCACTCCATCAAGTATGCATTCCCTTTTCCAAGAACTTAGGATAAAAGTATACCTTTCACACCACTTTGGAATAATAATAAATTATTATCTCAAGGACTTAAGCCCCTAATATTAGCCCCTCTTTCCAACCTTTCAACCCCCTTTTCCCTTACCCACTCCGAGGAATCTTATTCCCCCATCACTCTTTCTTCGTGGTCAGTCTGCACACAACGATGTTTAATATTTATTAATGTTCTGCATAGATACATATACAAAAACAAGGTCATGGCCTTTAACACTTAGGCTCTCCAGCCTAATAAACACATAATCCCACCAGTTTATTGATACTCGGCTCACCAGCCTACAAACCATGATTTACAATTCATAATCATGATTACAACATGGCTCATCCTTGGGGATATTACAATCCCCTCCCCTTATTTTTGCACTGTCCTCAGTGCAACTTTTACACAACATCAACAAGATTTTCAATATATTAAAAAAGATGCGGATATTCTACCCACATAGCATCTTCATGTTCCCAAGTCACGTCCTCAGGTCCGTACCAGGTCCAATGGACCTTTACAAGCCCTATGGCCCGATTCCGGAGTTGTTTTCTCTTCTGGTCCAATATGCGCACATGATGCACTTGCAGGACACCTTCTTGTTCAACCTGAATCACATTCCAATCAATTACATGATTAGCATCAGGGATATATTTCTTAAGCAATGAAACATGAAACACATTATTTACAGTCATGGATACAGGTAATGCAAGCATATATGCAACTGGCCCAATCCTTTCTAGGATTTCAAATGGCCCACAAAATCTGGCTGCCAACTTGGCGCAATTTCCCAGCTTCAGGGAACTTCTATTGGCTTTCAATTTCAGGAAAACATGGTCACCCACTTTAAACTCTATGTGGGTTTTGTTTTTATCAGCATAACTTTTGTACCTGTCTTGGGCAGCCTTTAAATTCTTCTTAATTTTTAGCATTTGTTCTTCCATTTCCTTTAGCAACTCTCGCCCAACTACTTCCCTATCAGTTGGATTTTCCCAGCTTACAAGAGTATTGCACTTTCTTCCATAAAGTGATTCAAATGGGCTCATCTTCAATGATGTTTGATACCCATTGTTGTAGGTGAATTCTATTAAATGTAGGTAGTTTTCCCATTTAGATGGTCTGTGCATCACATACATCCTTAGAATATCTTCTATCACTCGATTCACCCTCTCTGTCTTCCCATCCAACTCAGGATGATAGGTTGTACTGAAGTTCAAATTCGTTCTGAGGCCCTTGAATAACCCTTTCCAGAAATTTGAGGTAAATTTTGGGTTTCTGTCAGACACAATTGTCTTGGGAATTCCGTGCAATCGTGCCACTTCCTTCATAAAGAGGTTGCAAGATACCAGATATATAAAATATGCAGAACATAAATAAAATGCTAGAAATGGCAGAATAACAGTAAAATATCCATCATAATCTTCACAATACACAGAAATGATATACGAAATAGCAATAGAAAAGCACTTTGATTCAGAAAGAAATGTTCACGGGCCTCTTCGAGGGGGAAACCTCCAGTCAAGAAGCGCTATGTTACAATAATCTCCA
>SNQJ01S0177470.1:0-19811 GCA_010110895.2 Picea sitchensis
CATGTGCCGAAAAACCACCTAATATCATGTGGTCCCGGAAATATGTCGTCCCGGTAATATGTCGTCCCAGAAATATGTCGTCCCAGAAATATGTCAGCCCGGCGAAAATATGTCGGCCCGAAAAAAAAAAAATCGGGGGCGCTGCCCCCGAACCCCCTTGCACCCCACCTCTAACCCCCCTGCACGCCCAGCACAAGCGCTCAGACACTACTACTCGTGTAAAGAATATAACACATACCCAACACTGTTGTATTAACAAACCCATTTCAACATGGGTAAAATTTAACTCAAGCCTCTCCGAGCACGGATGGGGGCAGTCAAGGACCCCCTCCATCTTCGAGTAATCCTTCATCTGCGAATGCATATATGATGAAAGGTGATGCCTATATATCAACTAGAGAGCATGATTGCAGAATGGAGAACACCCCTAAAAAGAGTAAAGAAGCCGAACAACCACCTCTTCCTCTCCATATCGAGAAGACATTGGGAGAAACAATGACACGCATCCCAAAAGGTGCATTCAAGAAATCTTTTCACAATCCAAATGCAAAGGCCACCCATAACTACTTTGTGGTGGAGGATTTTTCTCAAACCCCTTGTGTGATGCCTTCTTTGGAGGTCCTCCAGAGATTCCCTTCCTAGAGAAAGGCTTTATTAGCCACCTTAGGATCTATTGAGATTTGTAATCCGGGTACGATCATGCTTGATATGACCGACTTAAAACCTCGTCTCCCTTACCACATGGAATTTCAAATAGTAGTGGCTTACACTACAAAAACTTTTACCTGGAACATTTTCTGCACAGTGGTTGATGAGGGTGCCTCGACATGCGTGATGTCATTGGTGTTTTAGAAGGACATAGGCCACCCCATTTTGTCTCCATCACCAACTCTTCTTACTTCTTTTGAAGGTCCTTCGTTCTGACCACATGGCATCATCCCCTCTTTCCTCGTGCAGTTAGGAGGGAAGACCATGTGCGTCAAGGTTGAAGTGGTTGATGTGTCCTATGCTATGCAAGTAGTGGTCGCTTCAATTTTCCGGGTCTTGTTGTTTCCACACGTGGGTCGAATCATGACCATTGATCAATTGTCTTTCTCCTATCCTGACCCTTCATCGGGCGAATACATGCTCCCGATGATTGATAAACCTCAACTCAACATCGTCAACATAGGGGTTGGTTTGTGCCCACCTTTGATGGGTACTTTCAATTACCCGCCTCCTTCCAAGAATGTTAAGTTCATATCAAACCAGCCTAAGGTTGAGATTTTTCAAGTCTCGTCATTTCGTACAACTTAATTCAATGATATGTGGACTCTTCCTTCCCCATTGGATGCGATGGAAGGGGCAAGGAACCAGGGTATGTCCATGCCCTTTTCTGTGGACGAAGTTGCATACTCAATAGTCCAACAAGCTTTCGTCGACCCTGATCCGACTCCTGCACAAGATTTAGATCCAATTCTCGAGCCTACTTGGGATCAAGGTTCCCTTGCTGATATTGATTCTTTAGACTTAGTCTTTCCCTTAGATGAAGTGATTATTGAAGAAATGACTAGTCCAGACAGACCCTGGGATGATCTCCATCACAGATCTTATTTCCTTCTAGAGTTAAGAAGAATTGAAGCAGGAGAATTCACTTTGACTATGACTAGAGATAGGTCCTGTCCTATCAACCCCTTTGGCTACACACTCTATATATGCTGAGGGTATTATGGAAACCATCGTTGAAACGATACCTATTGATATATCCAAAACCACTGGCATTGTGGAAAATATGCTCGTCAGAGCTGACTGTTCCTCCGAGGAAATTCAAATCTACATGGATTTATTTAAATAATTCTGTGACATTTTTTTCTGGTCTTACGAGGAAATGCCAGGCATTGATCCAAGAATCATCAAACACGAAATCATGACTTATCCTGACGCTAAGCCGGTCCGATAGAAGCTTTGTCCAGTCAATCCTAAGAAAGCAACAACTATTAAGGCTGAAGTAGAGAAACTGCTCAAAGCAGGTTTTATCTACCCCATCCATTTGATGCAATGGATGTCAAATCCCATTCCATTCGACAAAAAATAGGGTACTATTTGCGTATGTACAGACTTACGTGATTTGAACAAATCTTGTCCAAAGGATAATTTCCCCACACCATTTATTGACCAGATAGTCGATTAATGCACAAGTTGTGAATCCTTTTCTTTCATGGATGGCTTTTCAAGATACAATCAGATACAGATCAAACCCGAAGACCAACACAAAACCTCTTTCATTTGTCTGTGGGGTACATTCTCTTAGCGGAAGATGCCTTTTGGTCTGAAAAATGATGGAGCTACCTTTCAGCAGACCATGTCCTTTGCTTTCCATGATCTCAAACATATAATCGAGGCCTACCTTGATGATTGAGCATCACGATCTTGTAAAAGAGTTGATCATCCCACACACCTCTGGCTCATCTTTGAGCGATGTAGCTACTACTGGATTCGCTTGAATCCAAACAAATGTAGTTTTTGCATGATGTCGGGCCATCTTCTAGTTTTAATAGTTTTGACATCAGGGATCATGGTCGATCCTCTTAAATTTGAGGCAATAGTTCAGTTGCCTCCACCACTCACAATCCTTCAGCTTCATAGTTTATAGGGAAAAGAGAAATTTTTACATTGTTTCGTCACAAACTATGCCGAGATCACAAAGGGATTTACGCGTTTACTGAAGAAGGACACTCATTTTCATTGGGATGAATCTACTCAACGCTCTTTCTAAGCATTGAAATGTGCCCTCATGACTTCCCCTCTACTTCGGCCACCCAATTATAATAAGGATTTCTTATTTTACTTGGCTGTAGTAGAGTCAACCATCAATATGGTCTTGGTTCAGGAGGATCATTTGCTCTCAGAATATGTGATTTATTACCTGAGATGAGGCCTGTTTGGAATAGAACTCAATTATTCCCACGTTGAAAAACTTTCTTTGGCAGCAGTTCTTGCTGTCCAATGGTTCCGTCATTATATTTTGTTTCGCAAGACCACCCTCATTTCCATTGTGAATCCATTTTAGTACGTGTTGACATGACGAGTAATTGGCAGAAATATCAGTAGATGGATAGTTTTCCTCTAGGAATTTGGCTTAGATTTTGTTTTGGAAAAATCCAAAAAGTCGTTGGTCTTTGCGGAACTCATCTCGGAACTTCCGATCGAGTCATGTGATGGTATGCCTGAAGAGTCACCTATTAAAGGAGACATGTTTTTGATCGCGTCTTTAGACCCTTGGTATGGATATGGACTTGTCTATCTCCAGACTTTGAAGTGCCCCACCTCTGGTTCTTGTGATGAGCTTCGTCATATATKCCATTAGGCCAAGAACTATCTCATACTCGAGGACACTTTATATCATCGAGGTGTAGATTGCATCCTTCRYCGATGTCTCACGCATGAAGAAGMAKAAATCATGCTTAATGATTGCYACACTGGAGAATGTGGCGGTCATCTATCTGGGTTAGMAACAACCCAAAATATTCTATGAGTYAGTTACTTCTGGCCGWCATTAATCAAAGATTGTGTTGAATYAGTCAAGAAGTGCCACCAGTGTTAKATCTTCTCTCRGAAGATGAGGGCACACCCCACTCACATGTTTCYTGTCATTAYCRTYGGTCACTTCACCAAGTGGKGGATTKATTACACTACATGCAACCCCCCTTTAACAAGGGGGCACCGTCATATCATCATAGCAGTATACTACTTCACCATGTGGGTCAAAGTTATGCTAAAGTTCAAAGATGACGGAGAGACCGCAACTCTTTTTTTGTTTAACTAGATAATAGCAAGGTTCGACATCCCGAGAGAGATTGTCACTAACCATGGCAGTCACTTTCAGAACAAAATGATTTCTGAGTTAACATCAAATCTTGGGTTGAGGAAAGAACATTCATCACCCTACTACCCACAAGCAAATGGTCAGGTGGAAGCTGTAAATAAATCTCTTAATACCATTCTACAGTGAACAATCAATTCGGCCAAGTCAAATTGGAATTTGATGTTATAATCGACATTATGGGCCTACCGAATGTCTGTTAAGAATGCAACTGATTTCTCACCTTTTCAACTCATTTATGGGATGGAAGCAGTCTTTCCCATAGAGTGTCAGATCCTGTCTCTAAAGTTGGAAATATAGTTATTGCTAGACACTTCAGTGCTTGAAGAGCATTTATTATACCTCGAGCAACTCAATGAGCAATGGCATGATGCGTCCCTGGCTAATGAGGCTCACAAACAAAAATTAAAGTGTTAGTATGATCGGTTCGTTCGTCCTTGGATTTTCTCTGAATGCGACCTTGTCTTGGTCTACGACCAAGATCAGGACCCCTTGGGGGAAGACAAGTTCAAACCCATGTCGTTCATACCTTTCATCGTGAAAGAGGTTCTAAAAAAGGGCGCTTATAGTCTGGTGGACTTTGAGGGAAATGCTTTGGTAGAACCTAGAAATGGGCTCTACCTCAAGAAATATTACTCGTAGGTGGGTCACCTCGGGTGACTTTTTGTACATATGTATAGTTCTCATACATTTCCTTTTTTATTTTTTGTCTTTTTGGTTTTATAGATGGGTCAAGTGAGTCTTAGGTGTTCGTTGGGTTCATGGACGATGCTAGTTGACACACTTGGAGGCCTGCTTCCACAACTTGGGTGATTTTCACATCTCAGGGTCAGTTTCTATCTTCGGGAGGTATCTGTTTAGGTGACACCACAAACAATTTTGTCGAATACAACGCAGTTGTTTATTTTCCTTGTCACACTTTATCGCATGGTATCTCTTACCTCTGGGTCTATTTAGACGCTCAGTTGGTTGTGTTTCAGCTAAATGGGGTTTCCCACATTTACGATCCTACTCTACACTGACGGTTCCTTAGGGTATGTGTCTTAGAATGAAGCTTTGATTAAATTACATGTATTCATGCTCCTAGGAGATTGAATCAAGTTACAGATACTCTAGCTAATCATATATTAGATTGGCATATTACACACATGTAAGAAAAAGAACACACACGCACATGTAAATACATTTTTAAATAAATGTAATCCATAAAAATAAAAATAAATGTAAATACACATATATATATCGCAAAGTATCAGAGTACATAGGTGGGTGCGAGCACCTCAAAAAATGGATTTATTCAAATCTACATGGATTTATTTAAATAATTTCGTGAGGTTTTTTTCTGGTCTTACGAGGAAATGCCAGGCATTGATCCAAGAATCATCAAACACGAAATCATGACTTATCCTGACGCTAAGCCCGTTCGATAGAATCTTTGTCCAGTCAATCCTAAGAAAGCAACAACTATTAAGGCTGAAGTAGAGAAACTGCTCAAAGCAGTTTTTATCTACCCCATCCATTTGACTCAATGGGTGTCAAATCCCATTCCATTCGACAAAAAATAGGGTACGATTCGCGTATGTACAGACTTACGTGATTTGAACAAAGCTTGTCCAAAGGATAATTTCCCCACACCATTTATTGACCAGATAGTCGATTAATGCACAAGTTGTGAATCCTTTTCTTTCATGGATGGCTTTTCAAGATACAATCAGATACAGATCAAACCCAAAGACCAACACAAAACCTCTTTCATTTGTTTGTGGGGTACATTCTCTTAGCGGAAGATGCCTTTTGGTCTGAAAAATGCTGGAGCTACCTTTCAGCAGATCATATCCTTTGCTTTCCATGATCTCAAACATATAATCGAGGCCTACCTTGATGATTGAGCATCACGATCTTGTAAAAGAGTTGATCATCCCACACACCTCCGACTCATCTTTGAGCGATGTAGCTACTACTTGATTCGCTTGAATCCAAACAAATGTAGTTTTTGCATGATGTTGGGCCATCTTCTAGTTTTAATAGTTTTGACATCAGGGATCATGGTCAATCCTCTTAAATTTGAGCCACTAGTTTAGTTGCCTCCACCACTCACAATCCTTCAGCTTCATAGTTTACAAGGAAAAGAGAAAATTTTACATTGTTTCATCACAAACTATGCCGAGACCACAAAGGGATTTATGCATTTACTGAAGAAGGACACTCCTTTTCATTGGGACGAATCTACTCAACACTCTTTCTAAGCGTTGAAATGTGCCCTCACGACTTCCCCTCTACTTCGGCCACCCAATTATAATAAGGATTTCTTATTTTACTTGGCTGCGGTAGAGTCAACCATCAGTATGGTCTTAGTTCAGGAGGATCATTTGCTCTCAAAATATGTGATTTATTACCTAAGATGAGGCCTGTTTGGAATAGAACTCAATTATTCCCACGTTGAAAAACTTTCTTTGGCAGTTGTTCTTGCTGTCTAATGGTTCCGTCATTATATTTTGTTTCGCAAGACCACCGTCATTTCCATTGTCAATCCATTTTAGTATGTGTTGACATGACGAGTAATTGGCAGAAATATCAGTAGATGGATAGTTTTCCTCTAGGAATTTGGCTTAGATTTTGTTTTGGAAAAATCCAAAAAGTCGTTGGTCTTTGCAGAACTCATCTCAGAACTTCCGATTGAGTCAGGTGATGGTATGCCTGAATAGTCACCTATTAAAGGAGACATGTTTTTGATCGCGTCTTTAGACCCTTGGTATGGATATGGACTTGTCTATCTCCAGAATTTGAAGTGCCCCGCCTCTGGTGCTTGTGATGAGATTTGTCATATATGCCATTAGGCCAAGAACTATCTCATACTCGAGGACACTTTATATCATAGAGGTGTATCTTGCATCCTTCGCCGATGTCTCACGCATGAAGAAGCAGAAATCATGCTTAATGATTGCCACACTGGAGAATGTGGTGGTCATCTATCTGGGTTAGAAACAACCCAAAATATTCTATGAGTCAGTTACTTCTGGCCAACATTAATCAAAGATTGTGTTGAATCAGTCAAGAAGTGCCACCAGTGTTAGATCTTCTCTCGGAATATGAGGGCACACCGCGCTCACATGTTTCCTGTCATTACCGTTGGTCACTTCACCAAGTGGGGGATTGATTACACTACATGCAACCCCCCTTTAACAAGGGGGCACCGTCATATCATCATAGCGGTATACTACTTCACCATGTGGGTCAAAGTTATGCTAAAGTTCAAAGATGACGAAGAGACCGCTACTCTTTTTTTGTTTAACTAGATAATAGAAAGGTTTGACATCCCGAGAGAGATTATCACTAACCATGGTAGTCACTTTCAGAACAAAATGATTTCTGAGTTAACATCAAATATTGGGTTGAGGAAAGAACATTCATCACCCTACTACCCACAAGCAAATGGTCAGGTGGAAGCTTTAAATAAATCTCTTAATACCATTCTACAGTGAACGATCAATTCGGCCAAGTCAAATTGGAATTTGATGTTATAATCGACAGTATGGGCCTACCGAACGTCTGTTAAGACTGCAACCGGTTTCTCACCTTTTCAACTCATTTATGGGATGGAAGTAGTCTTTCCCATAGAGTGTCAGATCCTGTCTCTAAAGTTGGAAATACAGTTATTGTTAGACAGTTCAGCACTTGAAGAGCGTTTATTATACCTGAAGCAACTCAATCAGCAACGTCATGATGCGTCCTTGGCAAATGAGGCTCACAAACAAAAATTCAAGTGTTAGTATGATCGGTTTGTTCGTCCTTGGATTTTCTGTGAATGCGACCTTGTCCTGGTCTATGACCAAGATAAGGACCCCTTGGGGGAAGACAAGTTCAAACCCATGTGGATTAGACCTTTCATCGTGAAATAGGTTCTAAAAAAGGGCGCTTATCATCTGGTGGACTTTGAGGGAAATGCTTTGGTAGAACCTAGAAATGGGCTCTACCTTAAGAATTATTACTCGTAGGTGGGTCACCTCGGGTGACTTTTTGTACATATGTATAGTTCTCATACATTTCCTTTTTTATTTTTTGTCTTTTTGGTTTTATAGACTGGTCAAGTGAATCTTAGGTGTTGGTTGGGTTCATGGACGACGCTATTTGACACACTTGGAGGCTTGCTTCCACAACTTGGGTGATTTTCACATCTCAGGGTCAGTTTCTATCTTCGGGAGGTATCTGTTTAGGTGACACCACAAACAATTTTTTCGAATACAACGTAGTTCTTGATTTTTTTTGTCACACTTTATCGCTTGGTATCTCTTACCTCTGGGTCTATTTAGACACTCAGCTGGTTGTGTCTCAGCTAAATGGGGTTTACCATGTTTACGATCCTACTCTACACTTACGGTTCCTTAGGGTATGTCTCTTAGAATGAAGCTTTGATTAAATTACATGTATTTATGCTCCTAGGAGATTGAATCAAGTTACAGATACTCTAGCTAATCATATATTAGATTGGCATATTGCACACATGTAAGAAAAAGAACACACATGCACATGTAAATACATTTGTAAATAAATGTAATCCATAAAAATAAAAATAAATGTAAATACACATATATATATATATATATATCACAAAGTATCAGAGTACATAGGTGGGTGCGAGCACCTCAAAAAATGGATTTATTCAAATCTACATGGATTTATTTAAATAATTTCGTGACGTTTTTTTCTGGTCTTATGATGAAATGCCAGGCATTGATCCAAGAATCATCAAACATGAAATCATGACGTATCCTTACACTAAGCCGGTCTGATAGAAGCTTTGTCGAGTCAATCCTAATAAAGCAACAACTATAAAGGCTAAAGTAGAGAAACTGCTCAAAGCAGGTTTTATCTACCCCATCCATTTGACGCAATGGGTGTCAAATCCCATTCCATTCGACAAAAAATAGGGTACGATTCACGTATGTACAGACTTACGTGATTTGAACAAAGCTTGTCCAAAGGATAATTTCCCCACACCATTTATTGACCAGATAGTCGATTAATGCACAAGTTGTGAATACTTTTCTTTCATGGATGGCTTTTCAAGATACAATCAGATACAGATCAAACCCGAAGACCAACACAAAACCTATTTCATTTGTCTATGGGGTACATTCTCTTAGCGGAAGATGCCTTTTGGTCTGAAAAATGATGGAGCTACCTTTCAACAGACCATGTCCTTTGCTTTCCATGATCTCAAACATATAATCGAGGCCTACCTTGATGATTGAGCATCACGATCTTGTAAAAGAGTTGATCATCCCACACACCTCCGACTCATCTTTGAGCGATGTAGCTACTACTGGATTCGCTTGAATCCAAACAAATGTAGTTTTTGCATGATGTCGGGCCATCTTCTAGTTTTAATAGTTTTGACATCAGGGATCATGCTTGATCCTCTTAAATTTGAGGCATTAGTTCAGTTGCCTCCACCACTCACAATCCTTCAGCTTCATAGTTTACAGGGAAAAGATAAATTTTTACATTGTTTCAACACAAACTATGCCGAGTTCACAAAGGGATTTATGCGTTTACTGAAGAAGGACACTCCTTTTCATTGGGACGAATCTACTCAACGCTCTTTCTAAGCGTTGAAATGTGCCCTCACGACTTCCCCTCTACTTCGGCCACCCAATTATAATAAGGATTTCTTATTTTACTTGGCTGCGGTAGAGTCAACCATCAGTATGGTCTTAGTTCAGGAGGATCATTTTCTCTCAGAATATGTGATTTATTACTTGAGATGAGGCCTGTTTGGAATAGAACTCAATTATTCCCACGTTGAAAAACTTGCTTTGGCAGCAGTTCTTGTTGTCCAATGGTTCCGTCATTATATTTTGTTTCACAAGACAACCGTCATTTCCATTGTGAATCCATTTTAGTACGTGTTTACATGACGACTAATTGGAAGAAATAACAGTAGATGGATAGTTTTCCTCTAGGAATTTGGCTTAGATTTTGTTTTGGAAAAATCCAAAAAGTCGTTGGTCTTTGCGGAAATCATCTCGGAACTTCCGATCGAGTCAGGTGATGGTATGCCTAAAGAGTCACCTATTAAAGGAGACATGTTTTTGATCGCGTCTTTAGACCCTTGGTATGGATATGGACTTGTCTATCTCCAAACTTTGAAGTGCCTCGCCTCTGGTTCTTGTGATGAGATTCGTCATATATGTCATTAGGCCAATAACTATCTCATACTCGAGGACACTTTATATCATCGAGGTGTAGATTGCATCCTTCGCCGATGTCTCACGCATGAAGAAGCAGAAATCATGCTTAATGATTGCCACACTGGAGAATGTGGCGGTCATCTATCTGCGTTAGCAACAACCCAAAATATTCTATGAGTCAGTTACTTCTAGCCGACATTAATCAAATATTGTGTTGAAACAGTCAAGAAGTGCCACCAGTGTTAGGTCTTCTCTCGAAAGATGAGGGCACACCCCACTTACATGTTTCCTGTCATTACCGTTGGTCACTTCACCAAGTGGGGGATTGATTACACTACATGCAACCCCCCTTTAACAAGGGGGAACCGTCATATCATCATAGCAGTATACTACTTCACCATGTGGGTCAAAGTTATGCTAAAGTTCAAAGATGACAGAGAGACCGCAACTCTTTTTTTGTTTAACTAGATAATAGCAAGGTTCGACATCCCGAGAGAGATTGTCACTAACCATGGCAGTCACTTTCATAACAAAATGATTTCTGAGTTAACATCAAATATTGGGTTGAGGAAAGAACATTCATCACCCTACTACCCACAAGCAAATGGTCAGGTGGAAGCTGTAAATAAATCTCTTGATACCATTCTACAATGAACGATCAATTCGGCCAAGTCAAATTGGAATTTGATGTTATAATTGACATTATGGGCCTACTGAACGTCTGTTAAGACTGCAACCGGTTTCTCACCTTTTCAACTCATTTATGGGATGGAAGCAGTCTTTCCCATAGAGTGTCAGATCCTGTCTCTAAATTTGGAAATACAGTTATTGTTAGACACTTCAGTGCTTGAAAAGCGTTTATTATACCTCGAGCAACTCAATGAGGAACGTCATGATGTGTCCTTGGCTAATGAGGTTCACAAACAAAAATTCAAGTGTTAGTATGATCGGTTCGTTCGTCCTTGGATTTTCTCTGAATACGACCTTGTCCTGGTCTATGACCAAGATAAGGACCCCTTGGGGGCAGACAAGTTCAAACCCATGTGGATCAGACCTTTTATCGTGAAAGAGGTTCTAAAAAAGGGCGCTTATCGTCTGGTGGACTTTGAGGGAAATGCTTTGGTAGAACCTAGAAATGGGCTCTACCTCAAGAATTATTACTTGTAGGTGGGTCACCTCGGGTGACTTTTTGTACATATGTATAGTTCTCATACATTTCCTTTTTTATTTTTTGTCTTTTTTGTTTTATAGACGAGTCAAGTGAATCTTAGGTGTTCGTTGGGTTCATGGACGACGCTAGTTGACACACTTGGAGGCTTGCTTCCACAACTTGGGTGATTTTCACATCTCAGGGTCAGTTTCTATCTTCGGGAGGTATCTGTTTATGTGAGACCACAAACAATTTTTTCGAATACAACGTAGTTCTTGATTTTCTTTGTCACACTTTATCGCTTGGTATCTCTTACCTCTGGGTCTATTTAGACGCTCAACTGGTTGTGTCTCAGCTAAATGGGGTTTACCACGTTTACGATCCTACTCTACACTGACCGTTCCTTAGGGTATGTCTCTTAGAATGAATCTTTGATTAAATTACATGTATTCATGCTCCTGGGAGATTGAATCAAGTTACATATACTCTAGCTAATCATATATTAGATTGGCATATTGCACACATGTAAGAAAAAGAACACACATGCACATGTAAATACATTTGTAAATAAATGTAATCCATAAAAATAAAAATAAATGTAAATACACATATATATATCACAAAGTATTAGAGTACATAGGTGGGTGCGAGCACCTCAAAAAATGGATTTATTCAAATCTACATGGATTTATTTAAATAATTTTGTGACGTTTTTTTCTGGTCTTACGAGGAAATGCCAGGCATTGATCGAAGAATCATCAAACACGGAATCATGACTTATCCTGACGCTAAGCCAGTCCGATAGAAGCTTTGTCCAGTCAATCCTAATAAAGAAACAACTATTAAGGCTGAAGTAGAGAAACAGCTCAAAGCAGGTTTTATCTACCCCATCCATTTGACGCAATGGGTGTCAAATCCCATTCCATTCAACAAAAAATAGGGTACGATTCGCGTATGTACAGACTTACGTGATTTGAACAAAGATTGTCCAAAGGATAATTTCCCCACACCATTTATTGATCAAATAGTCGATTAATGCACAAGTTGTGAATCCTTTTCTTTCATGGATGGCTTTTCAAGATACAATTAGATACAGATCAAACCCGAAGACCAACACAAAACCTCTTTCATTTGTCTGTGGGGTACATTCTCTTAGCAGAAGATGCCTTTTGGTCTGAAAAATGATGGAGCTACCTTTCAGCAGACCATGTCCTTTGCTTTCGATGATCTCAAACATATAATCGAGGCCTACCTTGATGATTGAGCATCACGATCTTGTAAAAGAATTGATCATCCCACACACCTCCGACTCATCTTTGAGCGATGTAGCTACTACTGGATTCACTTGAATCCAAACAAATGTAGTTTTTGCATGATGTCGAGCCATCTTCTAGTTTTAATAGTTTTGACATCAGGGATCATGGTCGATCCTCTTAAATTTGAGGAAATAGTTCAGTTGCCTCCACCACTCACAATCCTTCAGTTTCATAGTTTACAGGGAAAAGAGAATTTTTTACATTGTTTCGTCACAAACTATGCCGAGATCACAAAGGGATTTACGCGTTTACTGAAGAAGGACACTCCTTTTCATTGGGACGAATCTACTCAACACTCTTTCTAAGCGTTGAAATGTGCCCTCACGACATCCCCTCTACTTCGTCCACCCAATTATAATAAGGATTTCTTATTTTACTTGGTTGCGGTAGAGTCAACCATAAGTATGGTCTTGGTTCAGGAGGATCATTTTCTCTCAGAATATGTGATTTATTACCTGAGATGAGGCCTGTTTGGAATAGAACTCAATTATTCCCACGTTGAAAAACATGCTTTGGCAGCAGTTCTTGCTGTCCAATGGTTCCGTCATTATATTTTGTTTCACAAGACCACCGTCATTTCCATTGTGAATCCATTTTAGTACGTGTTTACATGACGCGTAATTGGCAGAAATATCAGTAGATGGATAGTTTTCCTCTAGGAATTTGGCTTAGATTTTGTTTTGGAAAAATCCAAAAAGTCGTTGGTCTTTGCGGAACTCATCTCGGAACTTCCGATCGAGTCAGGTGATGGTATGCCTGAAGAGTCACCTATTAAAGGAGACATGTTTTTGATCGCGTCTTTAGACCCTTGGTATGGATATGGACTTGTCTATCTCCAGACTTTGAAGTGCCCCACCTCTGGTTCTTGTGATGAGCTTCGTCATATATTCCATTAGGCCAAGAACTATCTCATACTCGAGGACACTTTATATCATCGAGGTGTAGATTGCATCCTTCGTCGATGTCTCACGCATGAAGAAGCATAAATCATGCTTAATGATTGCTACACTGGAGAATGTGGCGGTCATCTATCTGGGTTAGAAACAACCCAAAATATTCTATGAGTCAGTTACTTCTGGCCGTCATTAATCAAAGATTGTGTTGAATTAGTCAAGAAGTGCCACCAGTGTTAGATCTTCTCTCAGAAGATGAGGGCACACCCCACTCACATGTTTCTTGTCATTATCGTTGGTCACTTCACCAAGTGGGGGATTTATTACACTACATGCAACCCCCCTTTAACAAGGGGGCACCGTCATATCATCATAGCAGTATACTACTTCACCATGTGGGTCAAAGTTATGCTAAAGTTCAAAGATGACGGAGAGACCGCAACTCTTTTTTTGTTTAACTAGATANTGATGGTATGCCTGAAGAGTCACCTATTAAAGGAGACATGTTTTTGATCGCGTCTTTAGACCCTTGGTATGGATATGGACTTGTCTATCTCCAGACTTTGAAGTGCCCCACCTCTGGTTCTTGTGATGAGCTTCGTCATATATTCCATTAGGCCAAGAACTATCTCATACTCGAGGACACTTTATATCATCGAGGTGTAGATTGCATCCTTCGTCGATGTCTCACGCATGAAGAAGCATAAATCATGCTTAATGATTGCTACACTGGAGAATGTGGCGGTCATCTATCTGGGTTAGAAACAACCCAAAATATTCTATGAGTCAGTTACTTCTGGCCGTCATTAATCAAAGATTGTGTTGAATTAGTCAAGAAGTGCCACCAGTGTTAGATCTTCTCTCAGAAGATGAGGGCACACCCCACTCACATGTTTCTTGTCATTATCGTTGGTCACTTCACCAAGTGGGGGATTTATTACACTACATGCAACCCCCCTTTAACAAGGGGGCACCGTCATATCATCATAGCAGTATACTACTTCACCATGTGGGTCAAAGTTATGCTAAAGTTCAAAGATGACGGAGAGACCGCAACTCTTTTTTTGTTTAACTAGATAATAGCAAGGTTCGACATCCCGAGAGAGATTGTCACTAACCATGGCAGTCACGTTCAGAACAAAATGATGTCTGAGTTAACATCAAATCTTGGGTTGAGGAAAGAACATTCATCACCCTACTACCCACAAGCAAATGGTTAGGTGGAAGCTGTAAATAAATCTCTTAATACCATTCTACAGTGAACGATCAATTCGGCCAAGTCAAATTGGAATTTGATGTTATAATCGACATTATGGGCCTACCGAACGTCTGTTAAGACTGCAACCGGTTTCTCACCTTTTCAACTCATTTATGGGATGGAAGCAGTCTTTCCCATAGAGTGTCAGATCCTGTCTCTAAAGTTGGAAATACGGTTATTGCTAGACACTTCAGCGCTTGAAGAGTGTTTATTATACCTCGAGCAACTCAATGAGAAACGTCATGATGCGTCCCTGGATAATGAGGCTCACAAACAAAAATTCAAGTATTAGTATGATCGGTTCGTTCGTCCTTGGATTTTCTCTGAATGCGACCTTGTCTTGGTCTATGACCAAGATAAGGACCCCTTGGGGGCAGACAAGTTCAAACCCATGTGGTTCAGACCTTTCATCGTGAAAGAGGTTCTAAAAAAGGGTGCTTATCGTCTGGTGGACTTTGAGGGAAATGATTTGGTAGAACCTATAAATGGGCTCTACCTCAAGAATTATTACTCGTAGGTGGGTCACCTCGGGTGACTTTTTGTACATATGTATAGTTCTCATACATTTCCTTTTTTATTTTTTGTCTTTTTTGTTTTATAGACAAGTCAAGTGAATCTTAGGTGTTGGTTGGGTTCATGGACGACGCTAGTTGACACACTTGGAGGCTTGCTTCCACAACTTGGGTGATTTTCACATCTCAGGGTCAGTTTCTATCTTCGGGAGGTATCTGTTTAGGTGACACCACAAACAATTTTGTCGAATACAATGCAGTTCTTGATTTTCTTTTTCACACTTTATCGCTTGGTATCTCTTACCTCTGGGTCTATTTAGATGCTCAGCTGGTTGTGTCTCGGCTATATGGGGTTTACCACGTTTACGATCCTACTCTACACTGATGGTTCCTTAGGGTATGTCTCTTAGAATGAAGCTTTGATTAAATTACATGTATTCATGCTCCTAGGAGATTGAATCAAGTTACAGATACTCTAGCTAATCATATATTAGATTGGCATATTGCACACATGTAAGAAAAAGAACACACATGCACATGTAAATACATTTGTAAATAAATGTAATCCATAAAAAAAATAAAAAATTGTAAATACACATATATTTATCGCAAATTATCAGAGTACATAGGTGGGTGTGAGGACCTCAAAAAATATAGGTCCAGTAAGAGTCACGGGCCTTATGCCCTCAAAAATATACAAAAGGTTCCCTCGACACGTAAGAAGTGTAGCCTAGCTAAGGGAAAGGCATGTCGACCCTGTCATAGTGAACAACGGTGTTGGCCAAATGCCAAAAGAGCTGGACCTAGGTCCTCAGTACCCCAACAACATGAGTTTTCATCGACAGTGGGAGATCCTCGATCTTTGCCATAGGAACTATATGAGTAAGTGCGGTGAGGTTCCTCTCCACCCATCTCAAAACTCTCTCAGCCTCTCTGGTTGGAGGTCCCCCTGCCGCTACTGGTCTGCTGGATGCAGTTGGTCCCACCTCTAGTCGAGGACGTGCCTGGTCCTGGTGAAGTCTGTTGGACGCACTAGCCCCACATATGCACATAACAGATACTTAAGTGTCAAATACCATGGTATACAAAAAAAAATGATATATATAAAATGAAATAAAAATTAAATGACTTTAAAAAAAAAAACTTACCCATATCTCCTCGCTCCTCTCTGGGAGGTACAGGCATGTCAGTATCTGTAGAAAAGTTGATTCTGACATAGGGGTAGTCCTCTATGGCTGGAATCTGTCGTTCCCACTAGGAAAAAAACTTGTCGTCGAAGGCCTCAATGGTCATCCCTCATCCCTGTCACGAAAAAAGTGTCGCACACCTACATAGCGCCAGGAGAGAGGCCTCATGCCCTCATATCGTCTCTCTAGGACTGATACTGGGGACACTCTCGAAGAAGAAAGATAAAATAATAGTCTTGAACCCAAATTTTCTATGTCTCCACATATGACACTCTGTCAACTGCCCCTTCATGCAATCTAGTAAGGTGGTGCTTCAGTCGAAAATTTGTGCATTTAAGCACTGAACTGCTCATTTCATGTGCGCCTTGGAAGCTTGATGTAAAGTTGTGGATCCAGTGATCCACCCAATGAGAAAAAATATCACTTTCAGTGATAGGTTTGAAATCTTATTTATCGACACATGAGTGCCCAATTTATCTGTGCCAGCCTCACAATAGAGTTCAATCAACTCCGCTATGTTGTGAGGCCCAGAGGGAAAAGTGAGAAAGTTGATTGATTCCCCTCTCCTTGAGAGGCCAGTCAGAAAACAGATATCTTCAGTCATTGGATTCAACAACTATCCCTCAAGCATGAATGCCTCTGCGTCAGGATGCCAGTAATCTACCAAGGCGTTCAATAGCCTGGGTTGTGCCCACATGAATGGACACTGGAAGAATTTCAACAAACCACATTGAGCCAATGTGGCAGTAGCATCAGGTTCCTCTCCTACCAAAAATTCAATGTCCTCATGCTCCCTCTCTCTCTAATGAACATACATCCTGCAATTACAAGTTCATGGGGGATTAACTCTTGCATCTTTTAATTTTTTCCACATGTCGGAGGGTATATGTGGGTTGTAATATACACAGTTGCATAGGCCCACGTGTTGTATTTTCTCTTCACGCGGGCATACGCTGGCTATCATAGGATAGCCCATGTATACGTAGGGCCGACCTTTTTAAAGGTCATTGCCCCCCCCCAAAAAATAAAAATAAATGCACAAACGAAGTACTGAAATGCAAGAGTGGCTAGTATGTACTTACTTGGTCCAAGTGGAAGTTTGTTTCATCCACTGAAGCTCCCGGAATCAACTCTTTTGAAAAACGGGTGTTTTTGGCTTCTTAGTCAATTTGGCAATTAACAATGGTGATAATGAGCTGCCAACTTCTATTTATAGACTTTTTGGCCCCTTTTTGTCATTTTTTTGACCCCTTTATCGTTTTTTCTAAAAATCATTTAGTATGGTTCAAGAGTTTATTATGGAATGTTATGATAGGGTTACTTTGGGTATTGGGAAAGTTTTTGAGATTTGGTTCATTTTAAAGGTGCTTTGGTAAAAATTCATTTTTCCAACTTGTTGCATCTAAGTTAGGATTCCACCTCCACTTTCTGTACCTCGTTGTCTTTATTTTTTTGCCATGGGATTGACCCCACCAAGTTGCGACACTGAACCATAAATGTTTCTTTAGAAGTGTCGTAATTTAGTGGTAGAGCCTCCCCCTTCATGGATGCCCTAGGTAGATCCTGGTAGCATCTTTTGGCGTCCATGCCATCGCTAATGACTATAGGCTCGGGAGTCCTTGTTAGTCTTATCCTGATTACAAGTTTGAGCTTCATCTGTATGATTCATCATCACTGTTGACCTCACCCTTAGGACTCCCAAATAGTGATGAATCTTCTTTTAAGCCCTTTTCAGACCCTGTAAACATGAAAATATTGTTGAGCAATCTTCTTGCCCTTCACACTCGCTAAAACAAAATTTGAAGGCACGTCTGTCCGACTGTAGTTTACCCCTTTTTTGGTCTAGATGGTCAACTATACGAACAAAGGTATACTCTAGGAGCCTCGGTTCTCTATAAGAGTATTCTAAGGTATAGTTTTAACCCTTTTTCGGGCCCAAGGGACTAAATTTACGAAAAAGGAACAGCCACGGAGTCCATAGTTAAGCTCCTTTCAAACTCCCTAAAATTGAAAAGATCATCGAGTGACCTTATTCCTTCACACTTGTTAAAATGGCCCAGAAGAAAATCCCATATAGAGTCCATAGTTAAGCTCTTTTCAGACTCCTTAAAAGTGAAAATATTGTCGAGTGATCTTGTCTTTGTCACACTCGTTAAAATGATTTTGAATAGACATATTTTCGGTGCTAGTTTACCCCTTTTTCGAACCTACTAGACTACCATCAAAAAAGGTATCCCAGTGGTGTCTCCTTTTACGTTTTTTCAGACACTCTAAAAATGAAAAACTGTCGAGCTTACCTTCTCTAGGCTCGTTAAAATTACATCAAAGGATGTTATCATTGTGTCTTGTTAATCACACTTGCATTCCTGCGTCTTTGGCATAATGTCGGCTCCATGTTGCCTTCAACTGAACCATTTGAAGCATGCCTTATACGCAAGCCTTGTAGCACTTTGCCTCTACGTCTTGACACCTTGACCCATGGAAGAATTTTCCCGAGTGTCCTTTTCCTTCATATGTGTCCTTTCTCTAAGCATTAGTGTGTTCCTTTTTCTTTGAAATAGTATGTTTGCAACACTCATTCCCCCTTTGTAATGTAGTATTCTTTTATTCTTTTTCAAGATTCCTAGAAATTATTGAAAAAGACAAGAAAAATCAAAAATACCCCCAAAAAAGGAAGGGAAAAGTATTTTCTTTTTGGCAGTACATGAGTTTCCCTTGGACAAAGAACATCCTTCCATTTGTTCGTCAAGCTCTGGGATTTAATATAACCTTGGGAAGTTGTTCTCGCTACATAGATCTGTGTCCTGCTCTATTTGGTTATTCTTCCAAACATATGGAGAGTTTGTGTTTCCTCCTGCATCATGAACTTATGCCAATACCATGCTACCTGAGTCTCATTAGTTGTCATGCTATTTTCCAAGGGAAGTTTTCACCAATATTGAGTCGACCCTTCTGCATTTTGTCTCTTGACCTCATGCCCGACCATCCAAAAAATCCCAATCAAGTCTTTGTTCAAAATCAATGAAACCCTCAGCCTAATCATCAAGATCCTATAGTCTGTTCCCGACAAGTCATTGAAGACCTCTGGGCAGTGAATTCGTACACTCATATTACACTCCTACCCGAGTTATGAAGATTTTGAAGTTGTTGCTTGAGCTCTGAAGGCCTCGTCTCTAGCCATCAGGTATCATTAGCTTCTTGAAGATGGATACTATACATGTATATCTTTTTTTATTTCTATATGTAGATCCGATGTGTATTTCTCGTGGCTACACTTTATGTTAAGCCCTAATATTGGTTCATTACCCCTTAATTGGGGAATATTATATTAGTAATGTTATTTTATTTATGTCAGATTTAGGCCATTAGTTGTAATTATACCTCCTAGTCTCCTATATATACCAAGGAGACATTTTCATTTTGAATCATCTTGTACTTGAAC
>SNQJ01S0177472.1:9918-29728 GCA_010110895.2 Picea sitchensis
GATTCCTAGGTGGTCGTGACTGAAAATAATGAGGTTTCCTCTGTTTCCTTTTGCTCACAGAAAGTTTCCCACCAATCTTTGACATGGGGAATGACTTTGAGGAGCTCAAAAGTAATCTTTTCTCTATTCGAAAATTTATGAACAGAAAAATACCCTTCTAGTAGATTCAACCACTTGTCTATAGCATCTGCATCTATATGAACTTCAAATATAGGAATATCAAAGTTTATTTGTACCTTTAAGGGAGTGGCGCCTCCGTTCGAAGAATATGCATCGCCTGTTGTTAGTTGCCGAAGGATTTGCACGAAACTATCCATCATCTCATTCCTCTGTTGCATGAGGGCTTCCTCAATCAACAATTTGAAAGGATCTCCTATCCCATCACCTTTCTTTTCTCCTACCATGGGAGGTCGCTTGGGTGTGCGAGAGCTTCTGTCCTCAAGAGAAACAAGCTCGAGACCCAACTCTTTGTACTCCGACCTCATTGGGGACATGCATTAAGATGACAAGGAGCAGACCGCTTTGATACCACTGATCCATATTTTATGAGTAGAACGAAATGAATATAGATTATTAACAGGTGCTTAACACAAAATAACAGAGATACAGAAAAATTGGTTTTCTATTCAATAACGAAATAAGCTGAAACTGTAAAATGCAGCGGAAACAAGCTTGCTGGAATGGTGGCGGCTTATCTCTGAGAAGAGATGTGACGGCAACGCGCATTCACAAGAAGAAGGTTACAATGAGGCTCTGAAGGCCTTTTTACAATAATCAAGAATGAAAAAAACCCTAGACATCCAAAAACCTAACCCTAGGAGATGAAACACCAAAAGTCACGTGGGCCCCGTTTGGGTAAGCTAGTACATCAACTTCTCGGGGTCGTAACTTTTGCATACTATCTCCATTTTAGGCGTCTGATAGCCCGTTGGAAAGGTATCGCCGAGGAGATTCATTTTGGGGGCTCAATAATTCATTTGACTATCATTGAGGAGCTTGATACTGAAAAACCTTCATTTAGGCCCTCAAAATGGCCCCGGAAGTAAAAACTGCTAAAAATGGTAAATTGTCAAAAATGTCAGAAAACTGTTTTGAGCCAGTTGGAAAAGGTGGGTGGCCACTGATATCCATATAGATCACCAACTCTATTTCATATTGCTTTTCTCTATCCCAGGTGGCTTCCGAGATCTCCATTCCCACACCAAGGAGCTCCGATGTTCGGGCATTTTCCGTGTCTATCAAATTCTCCTCTGTGGTAATGAGGATGGAGAGATCCAACGCGATCCTCCTTTTCTCTGTAGTTCTTTGGATGATGGAATTTCTCTTTTGATCGTAATATATTGCATAGATATCGACTACCTTGTCCACTAGCTCGGGAATCTTCTGATCACCCGAAGTGACTATGTTTCCCAGACTTTCGGCTGTATATATTTGTTCAAGATTATGTCCTTGAACACCCTTATTCTGCTCCAAAGGCCTAGCCTCTTCTTGTCGTTTATCGGGGATATGAGTATCAAGAGAGATGGACACATCGAGAATGGGCTCAATACTTACTTGTACATTAGTCGTGGAAGCGTCGACGTCCTTTTGTGGGGATCCTTCTTTTGGCTAGTTCGATTTTGACTGGTCTTCAGGACTGCCAGTTTGGGTCTTCGACGCATTTGGTGTCTTTTTGTTAAGGTCTCTTTCAGCTTCCTTTTCCTCTTGTGGAACAACCTGACTTTGAACATTTGGAAAAAAATATGATGTTTTCTCAAGTCCCTTTTCTTCTTCTATATGCACCAAGGTCCTCTGAGATGTTTCTGGGCTCTTGTCATCACTATATACATTTATGAACTTGGTCAAAGGGTTAGGCGTGGTTGTTTCTATTGACACCTGACCTGGCTTTGGTTGAGTCTTCATGCCAACTGGGGAATCGGCTGGTGGCTTTGCGGATTCAAGGTCATTTGACCCGTTGATGTTACCAGGGTTTGTGACTTCGGGGCTGCTTACCCCAACTAGGCTTTCTTCTGGGTTATTTTTTGGAAGCCTTGGTAACCTAACAAGGACCAGATCATTTCATGCCTGATCCATCAATTGTTGAGCGTGTTGAAACAAGAGTATCCCTCTTTCTAGTTCGCCTGGAGCTTCGAGGGACCTCTGGTTGCATACTAGGTTTCCCTGGGAAACCTCTGTTGTTCCAGTAGTTTCCTGAGGGGCTTGCACAACTTCGACTGATTCAGCTGTTATCCTCTCTTCTCTAGCCCTAAGGATCTCTTGAGTTGATTGTTCTAGGGTCATTGTTTTCTCCTCAAAACTCAGGGCCCTGAACCTGGTTGCCTTAGGGTCAGCCAACCTTGCCATCACCTCATTCCAGTCTTGAGAATTCTTGGTGAAGATATCATATTCAAACCTGTCATGGGCATATGGCCAACAAGAAGAAACTTGTGATGCGTGCTTTGGGACTAAACCTTTTGGGTCGTGCTTGCGAAAGAGGCTAGTCTGGAATCGAAATTCCAATTGACTTAACCCTTATTGCTTGGCTTGCACGATGTCCTTGACCATATAGAAGCCAATATGAAACCCATGAGGTATGAAGGCCCGCTTCTTTTCCTTTATCAAAGTGGCGTTGTAGCCTTGCAACATGGTTTGATAACATATTTCCCCTAACACCAGTTGATCGAGGAAATATACCGGCAACAGATGGGGTGCTCTTGTGGCACTGAAAACCCTTATGTAGGTGTTGCGCTCGTCTAGGTAACAATGAACCACTTTTTATATAACCATCTTGGCTTCATCTAACAGCCTTGGGCACTCTTTCTTGAATAAAAAATAATGGATAGGTGCGATAAATTGATCACAAATGAGGGAATAGGATTTCTTGTACCTATTCTCCCAGAAGATGCTGAAATAGACATGGACAGGGATCTCTGTGGCATGCTAGCTTAAGTTTATTTTGACAAAGGTGTTTCTGGCACATACAACGTCCAATAAATAATATGCCATGTATAAGGAAGGAGTTTCTCCTTCTTTCGGCATCTGAGCCTGTTGAATACAATTTCTCAGTTGTTTGGAGATAATGGCACCCTAGCTAAAACTTGTTCTCGAAATGGCCACAGTAAAATCCAGATGCATCCAGGCCTCCGAAAACCTTTAGCAATCTTTCTCCCCATGCAGTTAGCAGAGGAGGGGCATTAGATAAATGTACGTCTCTCTTATATTAGTCGTGGGGTACCAGCCAGAGGTTCAATTGGTGAATGTTTTTTCCTCTCTCCACCATGATGCCATCAACTTGCTGGTGTCGTGTTTCTGATAAAAACTCATAACAAAATCAGTGTTCAGCCGCTCCTCCGACTCTCTGAGCTTGTAGTAATTTTGGACCTCGATTGGGAGGAAAACTTCGACACATTCACCATTGTCATTGTTAATTAAAAACTTATGTGCATCGGCTTGATCAATAAGACATTTCAAGAGTTCAGTGCATGGAAATACCAGAGTCCTACTTGCCACCTTGTGCAGATAAGCCTTGCGGATATTGACAAATGCTTCATTGTCGAGCCTCCTCATGTCAGGGTCACTATGTGGAGAATATTCGGGGAATTCCTCCTACTTGATTTTCTTGAATAGGTCTTCCCAGTGCAGGAATACTATCTTGGTACTGATGTTCACCTCTGTGTCTCCAAAGTTCAGAGGTTGGGGGAAGGCTTTCTTGGTAGTTGTTTTGATGACAGGCAACGGCTTTGGAGAAAATTCTAATTGCCTTGCAGCTGTTGGGGAGGAACCTTCTCCAACCTCTGGTTCTTCTGGCTTTGGCGCTCTTGGGGACTTCCTTGTGGTGGGTTTCTTCAGAGGCATTGTTGCTACAATCAAAACATTCATTAAGGACCCACACATAGGCAATATCATATCCTAATGTATATGCGAGGTGAAAACATAGCAAAAACCAAACTGGTACATACCTATATGCTTGTTAAACTCTGTTTTTTTAATACTCACTAGACCTTGGAAGCTTTCTCTGGAGTGTTCGCCTTTCTCCTCTAGATGTTTCAGACTTCTTTGAGCGCAAAAAAATCTCATTTATAATGGCTCACAAGAATACAACGGGAGGGATTTTACCAGTCACATCAATCAGTTAATATGAGTAATGGGTGGAATTCAAAATAATCTACTGTCAAATCCCTACAAATAAATTCTACAAGGGTTGACAAGAGGGGTATAGAGGGAGATGCACTGTATCAACATGTTCAAACGGTCCTTTTGATTCACGCACGCACTAGTAACTAATGCACAATCTCGAAATTAATTAACCCCATAAATTCGTCGTATCTAAGTATCTTAGAGGTAAAACGTCCCATTGTGACTCCTCTTTTTAGAAGGGGAAAGTCGGGGATCAACGAAGAGTTACGATATTTTTCATGGCGAACCGGCTTGGGACACGTGGTAATGGTGACTGGGACTTAACTCCACGAAAAAAATAGAGGTTGGAACTTTCTTTCAGTCATGCGTTGCTAAACTAGGCCTAAGAATTGATGATGCCAAAAGATATTGGGGATCGACAATCGGGGGTAAACCTATCACGTAATTTCTTATAGGTTGGATCCTTTAAAAATTTTTCGATGTCGAACTATTTCAGAGGTTGATAATCGGGAAATACCGTTTACACAAATTTACTTTCTTGAAGCTCGTCGATGCCGAAATGATTCAAGAATCGACCATCGACGATTTATTTCTTCCTTTTCTAACGTTCACTCCCTTTGACATTCGCTGATGCTGAATGAGATCGGCTATTGGTGGCTTCCTTGTGCAATGCTCGTCGCGAAAGATAAACTTCCTTCTACTGATGCTGACAAAGATCGGTGATCGGTGACTTCGGTTTTTTGTAGTGATTTTTCTTTATCTTCAATTCTTCCGGGTGTCGAATTTTGGTCATGTTTTGGGTGAAAGATTTAATGGTCGATTCTTTAATTAAACGTTATTCCTTTAAATTATCATGGTTTTCACATGTTCAAGAAGAATTTTTAAAAGACTCAATGAGAAACACAAAATAAGAAAGCGAGGATACATTTTCATGCTAAAGTCGAATTAGACATTGCCAAAAGATTAAGTGGTACCCAAAAAAGTAAAATTTAACATAGAATTTTTTTAGGGTGTGTTGAGTGTTCAACAAATGGCGATTTACTAGGCAAAAGCAGAATATTTGTCCCTCCCTCATGCTCGGCTAATATGAAAGATAGTGGAGAACTTAACTAGTTTTAAAATCAGAGCCTCTTTTACCTTTGCATTTGAAATTCTCTGGTTGATGCTTCCGGGTCTGCCTGTGGGATTCTTTAACCTTTATTCCTCCTTATTTTCCCATAACCCTAGACTCATGCCCCTTCTTGACAATAACTAGTAAAGTGTTCACTGGCATGAAGCCTTTAATTACCTTTAATCACTTGCTACGATGTTGTTACGCTGCCATTGAGCGTCCATAGCCACGACGGAGTCACCCCGACATCACAGACCTTGCTCCACTTCCAACAAGTGTCCATAGCCCCAATGGAGATATTTGCATACCCTCTCCCACTGTTCACTCGATTGATATATTTATCTTTTTTTTTCGCGGTGAGATGCCCTGAGCGAGTGGGAGAGGATGACGTCTGTTTAACTTGCAAAGTGAGGTGGTTAAGGTGAATCCTTCACTAGATGTGCCTTCAGGGTTCATGTAGTCCTTTCCATCTTTCCTTATTTCCTTTAAGGTATTACCAAGCCACTAAGAAAACACTTCCGACATTTCTCCAAAGTCATTCATTTGTGCAGGTTAGATAGATGACCCTTCAAAGCAACCGCAAGTTCCTTGATGCTTATTTTGTTGTAGGTGAGTGATGAGTTTGGAGTAGAGTTCGCTATATCGCATGATTTGAGATCAACCATTGTATTGCTAAACAAAACTCTTCAAAAGTGTGGAAAACAAAACTACAGGAAAGAAAATAAAGCAAAACCTCAATTGGAGCATCTGAAACAAAAATCATGAAACACGCATACGAAACATAAAATGAAACTCAAAAGAATATTGTTTATTTATTTGTATTATATATATATATATATATATATATATATATATGGATGGAAATAGTGTTTGAGGGCTTGGACATTGACTGGTAGGGCATCGGGTTCCCCCCTCAAATTCTGCAACTGATAAGTGTCTGCCCCAATCTTCTCAGCTACCTGGAAAGGTCCGTGCCATAGATTTTGAAACTTAGAATGTTTGATTTTCAACTCATTTTCCCTGTCCCATTTTAGAACTAAGTCTCCTACTTCACTATCTTTTGGTGAGCCAATAATTTTGACTTAGCCTTTTCCCTCTCCTCCTCTAACATGAGCAAGGTGTCAATCCTTTGTTGTATGAACGATGAAGGTTCATCGGTGGACCCTTGGGCTCGTCGAAGAGATGGAAGATAAAGGCCATGTGAGATAATAGCTTCATGTCTGTACACTAGGAAGTATGGGTAATTTCCTATAGCTTCCTTAGATGTGACTCGATCATCCCATTAAGCATTATGGAATAGATTATGCCAATTCCTTTGGTTATTTGTAACCATTTTCTTCAATATTCTTACTAGATTCTTATTAGTTGATTCAGCCACCCCGTTTCCCTATGGATAATAATTTGTGGAGTACCTGATTACGATTCCTTTTTCCAAAGTGAACTCTGTCAATAGGGTGGAAGAAAAATAAGTTGCATTATAAAAAATGAGTACAGAAGGGACCCCAAACCACGTGATCGGTTGTTGTTCTATGAATTGGATTACTATATTCTCATTGACATGAGTAAGAGGGATGGCTTCTGCCCATTTTGTGAAATAATCGGTGGCAGTAAGTATGTATTTATGCTATTTTGAAGAGTTGGGTGTGATTTCCCCTATGATATCTAACCCGCATTGCTCAAAAGGCCTAGAGATAGTTACTGGTTGAAGCGGGACGACTGATCTCTTTTCTCTCTTGGAGCTTACTTGACAAGTTTTATAGTTTCTAGCATAAGTGTGAGTGTCTTTAAACAAAGTGGGCCAATAATAACCAACTCTTAGTATCTTATGAGTAGTGGTATTTCCTACAAAATGTCCACTGGCAGGGCCATCATGGAGTTGTTTCAGAACTTTATCTGCATATTCGCGTTCGAGACACCTTAAGAGTACGCCATCATAATTAACTCGGAAGAGTATTGAGTTAATGAGATGGTACTGTGATGATTTTAACCTAAGATCTCTCCTTTCCCTGGGGTTAAGTTTTTCAGGGAAAGATCCATGGGGTAGGAGAAAAGTCAGATTCTCATACCAAGACTCTCGTCCTGGGGAAATATACGCAGCTTCACCACACCATAATTCCATTTCATTCTCCCATCCAAAATCTTCATTCAGTTGGTCCTGAGCTGCAGCTGCAAGTTTGCATAACCCTTGTCCTTTGACTAGTTTGGCAGGCTTTATATCTAGATCAAATTCATGAACTACTGCCATCCAGTTCCCACGTCTTTTCCCCATCTCTTGTTGAGTGAATAGGGATCGGACCGCAGGATGGGGCACGATTACTTTGGTGTGGTTCTTGAGGATGTAAGACCTAAATTTTTTTACTTCCTTATATACCACATAGGCCTGTTTGTTAACAGTGGGATAATTAAGTTCATCTCCTTGGATATTAGTGCTCATGAATGAAACTGGAGCCTCATTGTTATCGTCATCCTTCTAATTCAATACCGCAGCTAACGATTGGTTCGAGGAGAAAGTATAGAGGAATAATTCTTTATTGAAGTTGAGACTTCGAAACATATGGGCTCATGATATAACAACTTTGATGTTGTTGAAAGCGTTCTTGCGTTCGTCATCCCACTTAAACTAGGCATCTTTGTGAATCATATTTTGTAAGGGTTTGATGATCTCTGCAAAATTGGGAGTGAATTTCCTTACCAAATTGATTTGCCCGAAGAATGATTGGATGGCTTTCTTGTTGTGAGGTAACGAAAGTTGAGCTATGGCTTTAATTCTTTCTGGGTCTATGTGAATGCCCGCTTAGGATATAATGTGTCCTAGCAACTTACATTCCTTGACACCAAAAATAGTTTTCTTGGGGTTTAAGGATATAACATACTTCCTACACCTTTCAAAAATCTGAGTTAAGTGTTGGATGTGCTTTTCTGGGTTCTTTGAATACACCGTTATGTCATCGAGATACATGACCACACACCTGTTGATTAACCCCCTAAATGCCATGTCCATAGCTCTTTGGAAAGTTTCCCCCACGTTAATTAACCCAAAAGGCATGCGTTTGTAAGTGAAGGTTCCCCACTTGGTTCGGAAGGTAGTTTTCAAACGATCTTCCTCTGAAACTAGAACTTGGTTGTAACCTGAGAAACCATCCAGTAGTGAGAAAATCTTCGAGCAAGACACATTTTGCAGGAGTTATTCCATTGGTGGTACTGGGTAATTGTCCTTTTCTAAAGCTTTGTTGAGGTTCCTAAAATCTACGTTTAGAAGATTTCTCCCGATTTCTTCCTCACAAGAACCAGATTTTCTACCCATGCAGAGTGCCTAAATTGGAAAATGATTTTGGCATCTAAGAGTTTCTTGAATTCCTGATACATGAGAGATTCTAGGGATGGGTCATATTTTCAGAGCTTATGCTAGAAAGGTTTCACTTCGGGTTTTAACGGGATAGTGTGTTGAATGATACGGGTATCATATGTTTTCAGATATCTATAAGATCATGCGAAGACATCTTGGTATTGTTTAAACAATTTTAGATAAGATTTCCTTTCTTCCTTAGATATAGTCATGTCGAGATTCACATTCTTTGGGTTTTCCGAGGTTCCAAGATTTACAGTTTCGTGCAAGGGATAGGAGCTACTGGTCTTTGCATTTTTAGGTCCCTTAAATTGTTCCTTCAGGTTGAAAAGACTCTCCATGTTAGCTATCCCTTTCAAGATTGTGTGAGACTTTGATTTGTCTATCAGTTGACCCATTTGAGGGTCAGTTTCGGTTGAATTTTCTTGGAAAATTTCATCATCAATAGCTAAGTCTTTGAAATTATCTTGGTTAGTCAGAAAGCTTATGATCTGCTCATCTCCTTCAAAGATTTTCCAATTAGAAATGTTGTTGGGCAATGATGGTTTGTAGAGTAGTTCCACAGTGAATCGGGAGGCTTCATAATCTTATAGAGGTGACAGTCTTGAAGCAGTTGTGGCCAAAGAATCAACAAGGATATTATTTGCTTTGGGGATCGCGGTAATATTAAAGGCTTCAAAATGCTCTACTAACCTATGCACATCCTGTTGATAATTCTTTAGGTGCAGGGAATTGCAATGTATAGTGTTCCTTACTTGTCTAACAATAATCTCCGAGTCTCTAAAAACCTTCAGTTCTTTGACGTTTAAGTCTATGGATTTCTTTAACCCTTGAACTAGAGCTTCATACTAGGCGGTGTTGTTTGTGCATTCAAATTCTAGTTTGCAGGACATAAAATGACGTTTACCTTGTGGATTAACCATGATACATCCTGCTCTATATCCTTCCTGAGATTTAGATCCATCAAAGTACATAGTACATATCTAGGAGCGAAAGTTATCCATTTCTTCCTTCTTATTACTTTCCTTCTCTCCTATCTTTTGTTCGGTGGTTTCTTGCACAAGTTCTTGATAGAAGATGGTTTCCTCTATCAGTGTCAACAATCTGTCTTGAAAAACCATTTCATAGTTCTGGGTGAGAGGGACATCGGATGGAAGAGGGGAGAAGTTCCCTAAATAGGAATCACAGGAATAATTGCCTAGCAGAGGGATATATGTCGATGAGGGTTCGTTTAGGGTCTCTAGGTCAGTGACAGTATGCTTTAGATATCTCTCCCTATCGATTTTGATCATATCCTTATGCCCCTTCAATGGTATCCAAAGGTGTGCCCAGTCTGTACTAAAATATCCATTCAATTTCTCAGACCAATCTCGGCTCAACAATAATCCATAAGCTTCTGGGATGTCCACTATAATGATGCCAATTATTTTCACAAACCTAGGATGTGTCGCTATCCTGATCATCACATCTCTGAGTTCACCCATGACTTTGACCTGGGTCATGTCTAGTTGTATTACATGTTTATCACTCTTGAGAGGAACCGAGTTCAGTTTTTTGCAAATAGACAAAGGCATAACATTGGAGGATGTTCCTGAGTCTACCAAACAATTGTGGAGGTTCTTGTTAAAGACTTCAAATGTTAAAAGGAAAGGTGGGACAAAAGGTTTACCCTTCTTATCTTCTGAGTAGGTGTTTACAATTGGTTTATTCACTAGATTCGTGGGGATTAGGTTCATTTCCTGATCGTTGCTATTCGTAGGGTTCTCTACTGATCACAAATCTTGTAACAAGAAATATTTTTGTTGAGGTATCCTACATATATCCATAATTGATATATTAGCCTTTAACTTCTTCATATCTTCAACTACGTTGTACTCTAGTTTGGGTGATTCCTAGGTATGGATGCTTATTGTTTCTTTATAGGGAGCGAAAGGTGCTTTCGGGCGATCGGGATTTGTCTTACTCCTCGAAGTTTGGGTAATAAGAGGATCCTTTGAGATAGGTGGACCCTTACTTCTTGTTTGCACAACAAAGACTTCTGCGGGTATTTCTTGAGACTTAAACAAGTCTTCGAAAGGGATGATCAGGTTGGGGTCCCATATCAGCATGGTTGTATCTTGTGGTGGGGCGATCTCTTCCTGATCAAAAACATTCATAACTGAACTGCTTGGTTGATTGGTTAGGGAAACTTTGTCAAGAAACCGATTGGCCATCAAATTCATGGAATTCACCCATTGAGGGAAGTCTCTTTCGGAGTGGTATTCTTGGTGATAGGTATAGAAATAATCAGATGTGACATTCCCTAGATAGATGTTCAAGTTAGCTAGGGGAGTTTCAATTGCCTTGAACGGTGGGTTTCTTTTAAAGAAAGGTTTATAAGGCCTTTTCCCCTAGTTTCCCTCCCCTGCACTTCTCTTCATGTCTATTATCTCATTTGATAATTTCTTAACCATACGATGTAAATCCTCTATGTCTCCATTACCCTTGTCAGGAGTTTGTTCTGTCAGTTTCCCTGGTGGTCTAGTTCAAAGGAGACCTCTCTTCGGAGGGGGTTGATATTCTTTCTTAACTAATGAGACCTGGACTTCTTTACACCCTTTCATCTAAAATTCTATTGTTTTATCTTCTTCAAAGTTCTCATCCAAGGTTCATATGGAAGCCCTCTTCACAAACATGGAAATAGAAGTTGGGAGTACGTTGGAATAAACTTCGATCTACAACTCCTCAATCGGTTTGGCTTCGGGATGAAATTTGTTTAGGATGGTTGTGAATATTTGATTGAAATATTTAACCTTCTCCTTTTAACCCAAGATGGCCGCAAACAATTTGGCCATCAAAGCTCCTGTAGTAATCTCTTCTACAAATTTATCTAGGAAATCTTTCTGGAATTTTGTCCAGCTAGTGATGGATCCTACAGGTAGGTTAAAATACCACGTGGAAGCGGAGTTCTCAAAAGTGTAGGGGAACAACCTACAAACTACATATTCATGCTAGACATTCATGAGTCTTATTTCTAGAATAAATTTCTTGATATGATCCTCTGACAATCCTGAGGTTTCTGGGTCATACTTAGGAAGAAACTTTTTTGGATGTCGGGGAAGGTTATGGATTGGTCCTGGGATTGTCAACGCATCTCTAGCAAACCAAGGCTGATTTTTTAGTGGTGGGTTTCCTCTTTCATTGTTACAGTCATTGTTTCCTTCCATATCTTCATATTCCGAGTTGAATTCTTCCTCTCCCGATAAATCATATGGTTCAAAGACGTGGCCAGCTGGGGTTTTGGGTATCAAATCAAGAGGATCTTCGATTTTGGTGAGAGAAAAATCTACGAGGTCTTCTATTGTGTGTCCAAAAACCTCATCAGGAGTATTGACCATTGGTCATCTTACTTGTTTTCTTCAAGGAAGTATCGAAAAAAATGACAACGTGTCGATCTGTCAGGCGTAGGCTCTTGTGATTCTTCTAAATTGATTTACCTCCTCATGAGGAAGGATGTAAGGTATTTCAAGGAACAATTGTTCTTCCTCAGGCTATGGTGAGTTACTATTTAGCATGTGTGGTTTGTCTTGGGAATGAGAATCCATGCATGTGGGCTGTTATGAATCCATTGGTTGTTTGAAATACTATATAGAATATATGTTCAGCCATTCATTCTCATTCCCTCCTTCTAGCGCCAATTCTGTTGATGGGTTATAAATCCCTTATTCCAATAGTAGGAACCAAACCCGCCACCGAGGCCCAATTAGACTATGCAGTGTTTAAATTGGAATGGTTCTCTAGATCTTGCGATCCGACCAATTTATCGATGGGCTTTATGTTTCCTTGTGAAGGCTCTTCCTTCGGTTTAGACTATCTCTTTTTTGTATTTATTCCTAGGTAGGACTGATGTGAGATGTAAGCCGGTATAAACAAACCTGGTAACAAAATAGGAAAAGATTCTAACTACTGGGAAGAGGCTGAGCTTGGGATAACCCACTGCTCAGACATGTAGACGACAATCCTATACCACAAGCCTAGTAATAATACATTAACCATGTGAGCATCCAATTATTGTCTGAGATCACTAATTACCAAAAAGAAAACACATATGAAACAAGTTAAATGGCAAGAAAAACAATTCATCTACCATAATCATTCATCTCATAATCGCACAACGATTCATCATCTTCATCATTAAAGAAAAGAACAGTGAAGCAATTGCACCAGATAACTTGACAATATATTCGATAGATCTTACTTGTTACATCTTCTCATGAAACTGAATAGGAAATAGTTCTTCTCCAAGCTCAATTACACATGTATTTGATGAAAATAACTTTGTCTTTGGTCCAGAAGGACTTCTTAATTCATAGCAGTTTCAAAATAATTCTTAACAACTAGAAAGAAAGAGTTCTTGCAACAAACCATCGACACTAATTAATCAGTCGAGGCCTTTATTTATAATCTAAAATTCAACTGAAAACAACAGCTAAGTGTAGTTTAAACAAAACAAAATTCGCCATGTGGCATCCCCTTCCAACATTTTCTTTAACAGTCGACCCGAGACATCTCTTGAAAAGGGTGACTTCTCTCGTATTCATACCAAGTGATGAACAATTATTTACAAGTTTGGGCCCATAGAAACCTATATTGTTCCATCATAGTCACATATATTCCTTTGATGTCCACTTCATGTGCCTGATATTTTACTAAACTAGCATTCAACTGTTGTATCACGTCTTGAGCTCTGACTGGATATTCTGCAAATCGTTGCACTTGCCTTGGCACTGTATCGGTCATCTCTGCTATCTTTTCGGTCCATGATGCATCCTTCTTGACGTGTGATGCGATTATGGCACCCAAGTCAATGAAGTCATCGAGGGTCCCGAACTCAAAAAGTATGATATCTTTCATCACTTCATTGATTTTCCTCCAATGTTTCTCACATTTGACCCACTGCTCCTGAATTTCTCGATCTGGTTCTCGAGACATCTTAGCCCAATATTGGGTTGATCGCTTCATGTGATCATGGATTCTTTTACCTATCATTTGAATGTCATTTTCTTCCTTCTCTTGGCCTTGTTGGACTGCTTCAATGTATTCAAGCCTCTCTATGGCTTGCTGCACTCTTTCATACCACTGCTCCACATCTTTGCTTGTCGCAAGCACCATGAGAGTGTCTTCTTGGAACTCAAGTATCTTTGTCGTAAACAGGTGCCACTCCTTTGTAAACCTGTCGTAAATTCCTTCGAACTCCCTTTTCAATTATACCACGATCTAAGTGGTGCCTTGATAGTACTCCGCTAGGTGGCATAGATGTTCTATTTCCTTCTGGGCGACGACCAACTCTGTCTCATATCGCTTGGCTCTATCCCAGGTGTTTTCCAAGATCTCCATTCCCACACCAAGGATCTCCGATGTTCGGGCATTTTCCGTGTCTATCAAATTCTCCTCTATGGTAATGAGGATGGAGCGATCCAACGTGATCCTCCTTTTCTTTATGGTTCTTTGGACGATGGGCTTTCTCTTTTGATTGTAATAGATTGCATAGATATTGGCTACCTCATCCACCGACTCAGGGATCTGCTAATCACCCCAAGTGAGCGTGTTTCCTAGACTTCCCACGGTATATATTTGTTCAAGATTAGGTACTTGAACACCCTTATTCTTCTCTGAAAGCCCGGTCTCTTCTTGTCGTTTATCAGGGATCTGAGTATCAAGAGAGATGGATGTGTTGAGAATGGGCTCAATACTTACTTATACATCAGCCGTGGAAGCATCAATGTCCTTTTGCGGGGATCCTTCTTTTGTCTTGTCCGATTCTGACTGATCTTCAGGACTGCCAGTTTGGGTCTTTGGTGCATCTGGCGTCTTTGTGTCAAGGTCGCTTTCGGCTTCCTTTTCCTCTTGTGTAACAACCTGACTTTGAACATCGAGAACAAAAGATGATGTTTTCTCAGGTCCCTTTTCTTCTTCTATATGCACCAAGGTCCTATGAGATGTCTCTGGGATCTCTTCGTCACTATATACATTTATGAACTCGATCAGAGGGTTAGGCACGATTGTTTCTACCGACACCTGGCCTGTCTCTGGTTGAGTCGTTGCTCCAACCAACGAATCGACTGGTGGCTCTACGGATTCAGGGTCATCTGACCCATTGATGTTACAAGTGTTTGTGACTTTAGGGCCGCTTACCCCACTGGGATTTCTTTTGGGTTATTGGTCGGAAGCCTTGGCAACCTAATGAGGACTAGATCATTCCATGCCTGATCCATCAATTGTTGAGCATGTTGAGACAAGAGTTTCCCTCTTTCTAGTGCACTTGGAGCTTCGAGGGACCTCCATTTCTTTACTGGGTTTCCCTAGGAAACCTCCGTTGTTCTGACAGTTTTCTGAGGGGATTTCACAACTTCGAACGATTTGGTTGTTATCCTCTCTTCTCTAGCCCTGAGGATCTCTTGAGCTGATTTTTCCAGGGCCATCGATTTCTCCTCAAAAATCAGGGCCTTGAACCTAGTTTCCTTAGGGTCAACCAACCTTTCCATCACCTCATTCCAGTCTTGAGCATTCTCAGTGAAGATCTCATCTTCAAACCTATCATGGGCATATGGCCAACAAGAAGATACTTGTGATGCGTGCTTCAGGACTAGACCTTTTGGGTCATGCTTGCGAAAGCAGCCAGTTTGGATTCAAAATTCTAATTGACTTAGCCCTTCTTGCTTGGCTTGCACGGTGTCCTTGACCATATAGAAGCCAATATGAAACCCATAAGGCATGAAGGCCTACTTCTTGTCATTTATCAAAGTGGAGTTGTAGCCTTGCAAAATGGTTTGATAACATATTTCCCCTAACACCAGTCGATTGGGGACATATACCAGCAACAGATGGGGTGATCCTGTGGCACCAAAAACCTTGATGTAGGTGTCGCGCTCGTCTAGGTACCAGTGACCCACTTTTGATATAACCTTCTTGGATTCATTTGACATCCTTGGACACTCTTTCTTGAATAACAAATAATGGATAGGTGCAATAAATTGATCACAAATGAGGGAATAGGATTTATTGTACCTATTCTTCCACAAGATGCCGAAATAGACATGGATAGGGAGCTCTGTGGCATGCCAGCTTAAGTTCATTCCGACAAAGGTGTTTCTGGCACATACGACGTCCAATAAATAAGATGTCATGTAGAAGGAAGGATTTTCTCCTTCTTTCGGCGTCTGATCCCGTTGAATACAATTGCTCAGTTGTTTGGAGATAATGGCACCCCAGTTAAAATTTATTCCCTAAATGTCCACAGTAAAAGCTAGAGGCATCCAAGCCTCCGAAAACCTCGAGCAATCTTTCTCCCCATGTAGTCGGCAGAGGAGGGCCATCAGATAAATGTACGGCTCTCTTATATTGGTCATGGGGTACCAGCCAGAGGTTCAGTTGGTAAAATTTTTGTCCTCTCTCCACCATGATGCTATCATATTGCTAGTGTCATGTTTTTGATAAAAACTCATAACGAAATCAGTATTCAACTTCTCCTCTGGCTCTTTGAGCTTGTAGTAATTTTGGACCTCGACTAGGAGGAAAAATTCAATGCATTCACCATTGTCGTCATTAATTAAACACTTCTGTGCATTGGCGTGATCAATAAGCCATTTCAAGAGTTCAATGCAGGGAAATACCAGATTCCTTCTTTCCACCATGTGCATATAAGACTTGTAGATATTAACAAATACTTCATCATCGAGCCTCCTCGTGTCAGGGTCACTGTGTGGAGAATATTCAAGGAATTCCTTCTGCTTGATTTTCTTGAAAAGGTCTTCCGAGCGCGAGAATACTGTCTTGGTCCCAATGTTCGCCTCTGTGTCTCCAAAGTTCAAAGGCTAGGGGAAGGCTTTCTTGGTAGTTGTTTTGATGACAAGCATCGACTTTGGAGAAACTTCTAATTGCCTTGTAGTTGCTGGGGAGGAACCTTCTCCCACCTCTGGTTCTTGTAGCTTTGGTGCTCTTGGGGACTTCCTGGTGTTGGGTTTCTTCAGAGGCATTTTTCCTGCAATCAAAACGTTCATTGAGGACCAACATATAGGAAATATCGAATCCTAATGTATATGCGAGGTGAAAACATAACAAAGACCTAAACTGGTACATACCTGTATGCTTGCTAAACACTGTTTGTTTAATACTCACTAGACCTTGGAAGCTTTCTTCGGAGTGTTCTCCTTGCTCCTCTAGATGTTCCGGACTTCTTTGCACGTAGAAAACTCTCGTTTATAATGGCTCACAAGAATAAAATGGGAGGGATTTTACCAGTCACATCAATTAGTTAATACGAGTAATGGGTGGAATTCAAAATAATCTACTGTCGAATGCCTGCAAATAAATTCTATGTGGGTTGACTGCAGGGGCGCGGAGGTAGATGCACTGTATTGACATGTTCAAATGGTCCTTTTGATTCATGCACGCACTAGTAACTAAAGTGCAATCTCAAAATTAATTAACCCTGTAAATGCGTCGTATCTAAGTATCTTAGATATAAAACGTCCCATCGTGAACCCTCTTTTTAGGAGGGGAAAGTCGGGGATCGGCAAAGAGTTACGAGAGTTTTCATGGCGAACTAGCTTGGGACATGTGGTAATGGTGACTGGGACTTAACTTCGTGAAAAAAAATAGAGGTTGGAACTTTCTTCCAGTCGTGCATTGTTAAACTAGGCCTAAGAATCATCGACGCCGAAAGATATTGGGGGTCGAGGATCGGGGGTAAACCTATCATGTAATTTCTTATAGGTTGGTTCCTTAAAAAATTCGTCGATGGCGAACTATTTCTGAGGTCAGTAATCGAGAGAGACTATTTACATGGATTTACTTTCTTGAAGCTCGTCGATGCCGAAATAATTCGGAAATCGACCATCAACGATTTCTTTCTTCCTTTTCTAACGTTCACTCCCTTTTCCATTCGTCGATGCCGAATGAGATCGACTATTGATGGATTCCTTGTGCAATGCTCATCGTGAAAGAGAAACTTCCTTTTGTTGATGCCGACAAAGATCGATGATCGGTGACTTCGGTTTTCTGTAGTGATTTTTCTTTATCTTCAATTCTTCTAGGTGTCGAATTTTGGTCATGTTTTGGGTGAAAGATTTATCAGTTGATTCTTTAATTAAACGTTAGTCCTTTAAATTATCATGGTTTTCACATGTTCAGGAAAACTTTTTAAAGACTCAATGAGAAACACAAAATAAGCAAACAGGGACACATTTTCACACTGAAGTCGAATTAGACATTGCCAAAAGATTAAGTGGTACCCAAAAAAGTAAAATTTGACATAGATGTTTTTTAGGGTGTGTTGAGTGTTCAACACATTCAATTGTGAAAACCATCAGAAATATGATATGTTGCCAATATGGACAACGTTGACACATTATCTTTGAGGTATGAGTCTCCAGTGACAAAACAATCACCTGTAACAACACACGCTCGATTAATATTCAAGAGAGATATATTGGTTTGGTTTGGTTTTGGTTGTAAATGACAATGGAGATTTGGGGATGATGGGTCATCGTGTGGATGAAGATAGGTCACTAAATATGCAACTACCAATCTTGATTCCTCATGCTACTTTGCTTTGCTCTCTTCTCTATTCCTTGTTAGGTAAAGTGGTGGGCATTAAATGATTGGGGAAACTTATGTGGGTTTTGTGTGTTGTAGCTAATGCTTTTGATATCAAAGAGTTCATTCCTTGAGTGGGGTGATTTCATTTATAAGACATTGGAGGGCACATCAAAAAATTGCACAAAGAGTTTGATGTGTTGTAGGAGGAGATTATTAATGAACATATTGAGAGGAGGAAAAAAATGAGTGGGAAAAATGGGAATGATTTTGTAGACATGATGCTTGACATCTCTTAAAGGGTCAGTGACACATACATAAAATTAAGCAATGGGGATGACATAAATGGCCCTTCTTCTAGACATCTTGAATATTATAATTAATACTTTGACAATTAATTTGGACAGGGAAACATTGGAGACGTTAAGAAATATACTGTAATAAAAAGGAGTGTAGGAATAACTTGAGTGGATGATTGACAAGCATAGCCTAAAGTCATGTGATCTTCCAAGTCTTGAATAACTACAATGGACCATGAAGGAAACATTGAGATTACATTCATTGATTCTACTATTACTTTCCTAGAATAAATAGAGACCTTCACTATGGTAGATACAACATTCATGAATTTTTTTTGTCGTGGTGACATTCTAACATAATAGGATTATAGAGAAGAATAACTCATTGTGAAGGACCTTGACAAAAAAAACCAATATATCGTTAAATTACAACAAATACACATAAATTAGTAGAAAAATAACAAATCATAGATAGCATTGAATGACATGACAAGTTAGTAAATTAACATGAGGTCGATTAAGGGAAATGACTCAATTCACTCAAAAGTAATAATATCGAATAGTGAATATACATGTTCTTTCATGAGATGACAACACGAAAGGGAAACAAGTTGAGTTGAACTGACAGCGTATACAGGCGTAGATCTAGAAATATCTTTGTGTGATCTTGGTAACAACATACAATATTTCCCATCATTAGAGTAGTATTAAAATTGTGATACACTACCGAACACCAAAACTGCAAAAATTTATTGCGATAATATTTGAATATTTCATAACAAATTTGATTAATGAAATTCACAAATGAGCACTTAACGATACATAAGAGAGAGGAGGATTAAGATGAAGTTGTCAATAACACTTCTTTTTAGCCATCAATAACGAATTTGGCATATGAAGAATTAACAACGAAACAAAAAGTCTTTGTCCTCCAATCAATTGCAAATGAATGGTAAGAATATTATTTACCTATTCATTATAATACACATTTTCTATTAATTCCCCATGCTACCACCCTCTATAATAGAGGGTGTGAGGGGGAGCATTAATAGAAAAAGTGTATTATTATAATACACTTTTTCTATTAATGTCCTCCCCTCCCACCCTCTATAATAGAGGGTGGGAGGAGGGAGCATTAATAGAAAAAAATGTATTTGGGAGGGGGGGCATTAATAGAAAAAAGTGTATTATAATAATACACTTTTTCTATTAATGCCCCCCCTCCCACATTTTCTATTAATGTAGCCCCTCTCTCACCCTCTATAATAGAGAGTGGGAGGGGGACAGGGGCATTAATAAAAAAAAGTGTATTATAATAATACAGTTTTTCTATTAGGGGGGGCGGGGGTAGGCATTAATAGA
>SNQJ01S0177474.1:0-19810 GCA_010110895.2 Picea sitchensis
TGGAATTTATCTCCTTCCAGAAAACATATTTTCAAAGAGAGTTCTCAGGCTGCTTATAGCCTAGGGTGTGACATTGACCCATTTTCACAGGCCACCTTCAGCTAGGGTGTGAACTTCTCACACTGTGCTCTATACCTAGGGTGAGAACTTGTTCTCAAGCTTGGAAAAAGGAAGAAGTCTCGAGGGTTCTAGAAGGGAATCTTCTATAAAATGGGTTGGCATTCAAATGGTTATCATTTTACTAGTTTATCTAATTTGGTGGGATCATTCTCATCCATGTAACCATCTCATCCTCTCCTATATATTGATAGGATTCTCATGGAAAAGGTTAAGAAAGATTAATTGAAGAATTGGTGAAGGAATTGTGTGAAGATCCCTGCTTGAACATAAGATTGGAGACTCTAGTAGGTCTATCAAGAGCAATTGGATCTTCTTCACGCAAGGACCGACCAAGTGTGTGTTGGAACCAAGAGTCACTGAAAGGAAGATTGCAACATCAAGGAAATTAGGTTGTATCTTCTACTTTCGATTAATATGATACAGCGACATGTCCCTTTCCCATAAAGTCATTCTTACTTTATTGTATAATTCCTTGATCATATGCATAAGTTGACGATTGAATACATTTTGCTATCTTCACTTTGGTAACCATCTCATCCTTCCTATATATTATAGGATTCTCATGGAAAAGGTTAAGAAAGATTAATTGAAGAATTGGCGAAGGAATTGTGTAAGATCCCTGCTTGAACATAAGATTGGAGACTCTAGTAGGTCTATCAAGAGGAGTTGGATCTTCTTCACGCAAGGACCGACCAAGTGTGTGTTGGAACCAAGAGTCACTGAAAGGAAGATTGCAACATCAAGGAAATTAGGTTGTATCTTCTACTTTCGATTAATATGATACAGGTCCCTTTCCCATAAAGCCGGTTCTCATCTTCTATTGCATAATTCCTTGATCATATGCATAAGTTGACGATTGAATACATTTTGCTATCTTCACTTTGGTTGGTTTCCTGTCTTGGTCTTGGACTCACAAGAGCACTGAGCGAAGGAGCAACAGACCCTAGGAAGCGATACAAAGGTATGTTACTTGTTCCTCCCTACTAGCTTCGCTAATTCAATGGTCATAACTTAGGGAAAGAGTCGTGTCCTGTCCTGTTTTGTTCTAGATTCAGGTGGATCTAGGGAGATCTGTTAGTGTCCCTCACTTACAGATTAGTCCGATAACAAACCACTTTCCATAAATAGAAAGTTCCTCCAATAGGTTATCATTTAAATATTCCTTCTTGATTTTGTCATGTCACTCTTTATCATTTAAATAATCTTCTTGGATTTTGTCATTTCCTTTATTATTTAAATAATCCCACCTTGACTTGACAATTTTAATTTATCATTTAAATAATGATTTCTTTATTTTAGGTCACTTTTGACTCTTTTGACCTTGTGGGCTTCAAGCCTTCGTATGGGGTCCTCCAACTTCGTAAGGCCATAACCTTTGAACCGTGAGGATTTATGTACATTTCATGGCCAACGGAAATGGTATGACAAGCACTAACCATCTATATAGCCACCAACAACGCCATTGATCTTCATCTCATTATTCCTTAATCAAACATGGGTTCTATAACCATTCTTCAGGATAACGCAATCCACAAAACGCCTTCCCATGAGGGCTTTCCCCATAATGTCCACCAGTCATCCATTTGTGCACTTATCAACCATGATAAGACTTAATGATTCATTTTTTTCTGTCAATCAAATCTATGTATCATTTATCAAGGAATCCATCTTCACCATGTATAAATGACAACTCATTGATCTTATGTTATCGCATTGGTTTCACTCTGATCTATCACTCTATCAAGGATAATATATCTGCATTGTTCATCAATCAATAACCAATCCATTGACATCAATCAAACACTTGATATCAATCAATGACATCAACTGACCCAAAATCATTTTCATCAATGGAAACATGATCCAACATATTCCTCCACATGTGCTCATTTATGGATGGCCGAGATTACTTCGGAAGTTAGGGCTTCGGCCTTTTCATTGTTTTAGTTCTAAAAATCCTCCGGAGTGCCATATTTATGAAGTGAAGGATCTGCCCATGTGTCCTCATTGATGGTCGATCGATATTTACTTCGAAAGTTCTGTACCAACCTTTCTTAATGCTTAGCCCACAATCTTCGGCGTTAAGTCACCAGCAAATATCGCCCATGTGTCCTCGCCTAATGGATGATCCATATTTTACTGATAATTAAGGAGCTTATACATAGCTTGTGGGGTCTCATGGCAAGTCTCCTCAAGGAAGGATCTGCCTCCACGGTCCCTCACTAATGGATTTATCGACACTTCGACTTCAAGTGTTCGGGCTTCCGTAGTTTATGGGTGTTTTGCTTGGAAATATTCCTAAGTGTTAAGTCACCAAAGTGAAAAAATCTAGCTCCATGTGTCCTCCCCATGGACGGTCCAGATTTTACTTCTAGACTTTGGGGGTTTAGGGTTCGGGATTTTAGCAGTGTTTTTCTTGTAAATCTCCCGAAGTGTCAATTCTCCAAAGTGAAGGACCTTCCTCCACGTGTCCTCACTAATGGACAATCAAGATTTCACTTCGAGACTTTGGGTGTTCGGGATTCAAAATTTTATAGATACAAAGCTAAATCTCAAGAAAAGGAACCCGCTTGACATTGAAGGCTCTTGGGATTTTGTCTGTCTTTAACCTTGCACACCTATGGTTTTCTCGCATGAAATCCATCGGGACTGTTAACAAGCGCTTCATACCTTGGTTTTTCTCACCTACAACCGAGTCTGAAATGGACTGCTTTTGGTTAGTTTTCACTTGATTTTCTATGTACATACAAAACCACTTGATCGACCTCGGCCGCAATACACGTCAAAGGAAGGAAAACTAGATGACCACAAATTCAAAATTTATATGGGTGTAATTGATACAATAAACAAAGAAGTAAATGAAATTAATAACAGAGATAAGTGGAATGTAAATATACTTCAGTCTGTAAGGGGATAATGAAAAAGAAATAAATTGTGATGCATACATTAAGGAACAAAATATTTTTATAATACATCTCAAGGTCGGGCCAATTAATGTTGGAGATTCAAGGGAATTTAATGCCCTCTAACAATTTTTGTTTTTATTTGAGAAATTTGGGGTACATTACATATGAAAATAGATGAAGGTTACAACACTTGTAACCCTCGTGTGAAAGGAAAATTAGCTTATTTTATTTTATTTCGCTAAAAAAATGTTAATAGATATGCTTATCAAGGCCAGGAAAAATTTTGGTCGTATTTTTGTAATAATGGAAACACGAATTACGAAGAGATCAGATTCTTAGAGAAAATCCCAAAAAGGACCTCCTCCTAAAGAACCTGGCACAACAACAGCAGTTCAAATGCAATCTGTGTCTCCGAAACAATGAGTAATATTATCGTGGAATTACAAATATTCAAGTGAGATAATGAAAGATGAAAAAGGCACAGGAATACCAACAAGAAATAAATCAAATGTTGTTGCACAACATAAACAAAAAATATCCAAAAACAAATCCATAAGGAGGGAAGAAGTCGTGCTAAAAGATCACTCTAAAAAATTATATCATGAAACAAAAACAAAACAATTCTTCCTAAGGCACACAAGTGGTAGGAAACAAAACATCCATAGGCCGAAAGAGAAAATAGGTGGATCACCTATAAGGTGAATTCAAGAAGATAAAACCATCCAAATTTGATGGAGAATCTAGGATAGAAGAAGAAGCCAAGTATATTGTTATTAGATGATGTTGAAATAATTCAGATTTTATAATTATTCTAGTAACATGAAAGTCAAAATGGCCATTTATAACCTAAAGGAAAAAAGAAAATATCTGGTGGAAATAATTCTTTTAAAATTGGCTATGATTAAAATAGAAATGTATGAAATGGTCTCGATTTCAAGAAATATTTCAAGAAATAATATTTATCATAAATCTATTACGAAGAAAGACTAAGTAATTTCTTTATGAGCTAAGACTCTTACTTAAAATCCACTATGGATGATCTAATAAATAAATTTCTCGAATTTTTGAGATTTGTGCCATACATCAAGGAAGAGAAAGTAAAGATACAACGATTCTTAAGCTATCTACCATACCATACAAGGACATAATTGAATTCAAAAATCCCAAAACTTTAAGTGATGTATTTAGAAAGCATTAGATGTTTTATGATCAATACAAATAGAGGTCTAAAGTTAGAAAGGCATGGAAGGATAAGAAATGTGACAAAATAAATCAGTAGAAGAAATGCTTCCAACCAGATCCTTTTCAGAATATGCCAAAGAACTACCAAAATTTCATTCCAACAAACTGCATCGACCAAGTGGGAGGTACTCCAGTTAATCTGGGAGACAAGAAAATTGGGGACAACCCCAAGAAACCATTAAAGTGTTGGGGAGTGGATAACCTCACTTGAGGAGGAACTGCCCATTTTTAACTTCTGCAACAAGAAATACACTCCATAACTTGCAAGCAAACCCTCTATATATAGAGATATGGGAAAAATATGCATAGAATTAATGCGCAGTTTGTAGGATAAGACAAGTTAGATCATCAATCTACCATCGCGGGAGGTTGAAGGTAAAATCTAAGGGGATAATCACATTTATATTTTAATTGATCCAGGAGCTACTTTGATTTATGTTACTCCTGGTTTAGTTAATTTAAACAAGCTCAAGAAAGTAAAGTGGCAAACCCTGGGCTAGTGTTAGCAATAGGGAATAAGAGAAAAGTAACAGATTTCATTTGTGATTGTGAACTCAATTTAAATGGCCAAAGTACAAAGTTAAATATGAATGTTTTACCTTTGGGATATTACGACATAATCATTGTAATGGACCGTTAGGAGAAAAATAGCAATTTTGAACCATGAAAGTTCACTTACTTACAGAGACGAAATCAACATAGTTAGGACAATGCAAGGTATCAGAAAACTAGTTTTAGTTAGGTAGATTTCAGCCATCTAGTTTAAGAAATATATGAACAAGGGTTGCCAAGTTTATGTTGTCCAAGCACCACCCGCTGTAAAGGAAAATAAACCCAACCTAGAAGACTTTAATGTCCTAAGGGTTTAGAGATGGTTTTGACCTAAATACTAGAACTTCCTCAAGGACAAAGATATATTTCTTAATACCTACTACCCTGATCTACCCCGGACATATCTAAGGCATCCTATAGAATGAGTTTACCCAAATTAACAAAGATGAAAATTCAACTACAAGAAGAACCGGCAGGGATAAAGAGTATATTAGTCCAACTGTATCTCCTTGGGGAGCACAAATTCTTTTTGTCAAAGAAAGATGGAACTTTAAGGTTATTTATTGTTTATCGACAATTAAACAAGATGAAAATTAAAAAATATATGCTCTACCCATAATTCTAACAACTGCTGACTAAAGGGAAGAGAAAATATTTTCTCTAAGTTAGATTTAAGGTCCATATTACCAAGTCAGAACAAAGGATGAAGATATAAATAAACAACTTTAGAACAAGATACAAAGACTATGAGTTTGTCGTAATTCCATTTGGTATTACTAATGCACCAACAACCTTTTTGCCGATGAAGAGAAGTATTCACCAATATTTGGATAAATATGTATTGATATTTATTACATTTTAGTTTACCTCGAAATGGTGAAGAAGAAATATGAAGAACATCTGGAAAATAGTATTATATAGACTCATGGAAACAATAAGTTGTATGAAAAGTTTAACAAATGTTACTTCTACCAAAGAAGGGTACCTAGGATATCCAAAGAAGGCATTGCACTTGGACCCGGAGAAGATAAGAGACATTATGGAATTGCCTATCCCTAAGGATACTGACATCAGATCATTTATGGAATTAATGGTTACTATTGCATATTTACCGAAGAATTCTCTAAGATCATGATCCAATTACATCCCTACAAAAGAAATAAGGTTTACTGGTCGCAAAAACGCCCCATTTCAACTTTTTAATAAGATAAAAATAACAGAATTGAGTAGCACCTATTTTGTGCATCTTTACAGCACTTTATAGTTTGCACAGATGGAAGCAAAGTAGTTGCCTGGAGGTAAGCCCTAACTCAAGAGGGGGAACACCATCCGTTATGGAATCAATGTGAAATTGGAAAGAGAATGAACTAAATACTACACGGATTTGGAATTAATACTGCACTATGTGCTAAAAATGTATTTACATTATTTAATGGGAACGAAATTTCTACTGTTAACCGACAATAGTGGTGTGAAATTGTTCCAACAAACCAGATCTCAATGCAAGGAAAGAAAGGTGGTTGGCCTTGAGGAATTCTGATTTCATGTAAGAGACACATCAAAGGCAAAGAAAACTAATTTTCATATTCCCTAAGTCGAAGGAATAACAGATTGTTTGAGATAAGCATTAGCAAAGTAGAAAGTGACACCGAAAAAAGAATAAAATCTACGTCGCAATTGATGAAAATACATTAAAAGAGTAGTAGATTTCATGCTGTCGCAGGAAAAATTGGGACAAAACAAATTATGATTTTACGTTTTACCACTAAGGCTCAAACATACATACCTAATCATGTTGATTTAAAGTCAACAATTCTGGATGAATTGCAAAAAAGTCCATAGTTTGGTCATCGAGGATACCTAAAAATTGTAAATAACGCTAAGGAAATTCTGTTTTATTGGCCCAACATGAAAAGTGAAACAAATTCGGGATAATTATATCTAAATGCTTAATATCAATAGGTAAAGGATGAACACAGACAACATCTAGCCAGCCCAAGCAGAACCCTACCTATGTACCTCGTATGGAAGTGGTATATTATCTCGTTGGACTTCATCATAGATTTTCCTAAACCAAAAGAAAATGACTCGATTATGGTAGTGATTGAAAAACTTAGAAAGTCTGGACATTTATACATGTTAAATCTTATTATAAAGAAATTAACATTGCTGAAATATTTATGAGAGAAATATTTAAATTAATGGGTAATTCTAAAATGGTGATTTCGGATAGATATGTCAAATTTACGTCAAGGTTTTGGAAGGAATTGTTTGTATGGTTGACATTAACCTGAATTTCTAAATGCCACCATCCATGCCCATAAGGAAAAACCGAATCTAACTTAAATCCGATTGTGGAAGATATGTTACGGATGTACGTAAGGATGAAGCCAATTAAGTGGGAGGAATACCTACACATAGTGGAATTTTCATACAATAATGGCTACTCTCAAGTATGTTAGCTAAGACGAGTCCCTTTGTTATCTTCAAGATCATATTTACCATTTTACACGGCTGTTTCAATGCTATTACTATGTCGCTGATATGGCGACGAATTTAGAGTCTATGAAACATCGGTTTATGTGACGTGGCATTTTGACTTATCCTGATAAAACATCGCATTGCAGTTTAATTTCCATATAGGCAAACAATCTCGAACCAACTTTTAGTCTAAATTGTGACAACAGCTTTTATAGTTAAACCGATGCATCAATAGAAGCAATGGCCCATTCGACGATTTATTTTTTTGTTTATGTAGCTAAACCAACGCAAAATAAGAAGTTGATGTCGCATATTCGACGCCATTTTTCGTTGTTTATATAGCTGACACATCAATAGAAGTTTTCATCACCTATTCAATGATAAATTTTTGTTGTTTATGTAAATCACGCATCAATAGAAGTTGTCAGCCATTCTGCCAATTTTTGTTGTTTATGTATCTAAACAAACACATCAATAGAAGTTGTTGTCACCTATTCAACAACTCTTCCATTGTTTAAATAAAAGCGCTTGCATCAATAGAAATTGTTGTCGCAGGCTTACCTACAACTTTTCGTTGTTTATAGCAAATTGTTTCCATATATAAAAGTTGTCGTTGGATATGCGACCACCAAAATTTATTTAGAAAAAAAAAAATAAAAAATTATTTCCGGCATCAATTTTGATATTAATATTAATATTAAACTCAAAGGGTATTGCATGTTCTATTGATTCTCCACAAAGCCTTTGGGACTTTGATGGCTTATCAAGGATCTCCCAAAATGTGGGATGGAGTCATACTCTTTAGATCATTACTACTTCTTTCCCTTAAATATGGAGCAAGGATCCGGGAGCAAATAACATGGTTGTATTCTACACCCTCTAGATGTTGTTGAAAGTGGCACTTGAAAAAAAGATTAGGTGTTTGGAAGTTCTTGGATATTTTAAGTTGTTAATGACGACAATGGAAAATTCATTACATATTTATCTTAAGCCAATCATGGCACTAAGCGCTCTTGGAGGTAATTCTATAACCGAGGAGGCCTTCCTACTCTTTCCATACATCTCATATGGATTTTAATAAAAATAGGATATGTTGTCAAAAAAAGCCATCATGCTACAAGTCTCCTTATGGAATGTGAATACAAGGAAAATGATTTGAATAGAATATACCCACTGCCCGCGTTTCTTTGATGTTTGGTTGATAGGTCTTGGGTAGATATAGAACTATGTTTTGGAGGTTAAACACTCATTCTTGAAGAGGCAGGGTTTGTCTAGATTGGATTTTGTATGGCCATGGATGAATCATATGGATCTCTTTGGAAGATTTAATGTATAGTCTAGGTTAGTAATGAAGATGAATTGAGCCGTGCTGGCCAGTTTAAGGTATTTTTATTTGCTACTGAGATATCAAATACAATGAGTTTTTTCTTTGGAATATATATAGACATACCCATTGTTCCCCAAAGATGTTCAGGGAAATGAATTTCCATCCGCTCCAATTGTAAAACCATTTTTCCTACCATTGCGGACACCCAACTTACCTGTTGAAAGCTGTCATTATGTCAAATAGTCTTGATCTATTGGTAAATAATTCTATCAATAAAGGATGACACCATTGTTGGCAATTTCCGCTAACGTAGCAATCAACAGATAATTTGTCATTGATGGCAAGTACACCGGTGGTTGCAGTTGATGACAATAGCAAATGAATATGGGGAGCCGAGCAATAATCGGAGGAGAAGAGTCAGCTGGATCGAGGGTCTATCCAAATTTCCCGAAAGAACGAGTCACGATGCAGAAGTTGCGAGAGAGATAAGCCATCTGAGAATCGATCGATTCTGAAAATGTCCACCACTGACAACGAACCCTCGAATCGCAGGTGATATGCGATTTCTTGATTTGATCGCAGCTGTTAAAGAAATCTTGAGATATGGACTATTGATTTTGCTCATCAGACCGGAATCGGTTTCACGAAAGTCTCATGAATAATGACAAATGAAAACTCCCGGAATTGGCGAGCATGCATTTCGCTGATCCGACATCAGCCATTAAACCAAGCTTGAGATATGGACCATTGATTTTGCCCCTGGAGAATCGAACTGAGTTTCAATGGTTCATGAACAATGATTAATGATAACCGAAACGCTATACATTTCGCCGATGTAATCACGTACCGCTGGATACATCGTATCCGACCGCTGAATCTCTCATGGAGGCGAAAGCCGCTATGGTCGAGTATTTGACCGGACCGTTGGATTCAAGCATAAGACCCGATCATCGCCGGATCAAAGACAACATACACGCCTTTAAAGTACAAGGAGAAGTGGGAGTAATCGCGATGTGCAAATCGCCAGATCTAACTGAAATATCCAGCTAGAAGTGATCGACCGCTTGATCCAACTCTCCACGAAGAGACCACGCCGCCTAGGACACGTGGCACATCCAGGAAATGACAGGTGTCAGGAAGATTCACACTTCAGGCACATGTAAGTCACTTATCAGAGTGACACGGTAGATTCCAACACGCCGTAAAACCACGGTAACATCGCCAGAGGTAAGTATCGCTTATCGACTTTGAAATGACAAGTTACTTGATATTGAAAGTCCAGTTCCCGGAGGATCGACCGTCTTATCCGAGGGACAAGTGTCAAGATCATGCCACGACATTTTGTTCATCGGGAAGTCGGGGATTCCATTGACAAGAGCTTTGTGCAAGTCGTAATCGCTGAACCGCCAAACCTCGGCGATGGGGCCGATGTCGACAAAGAAGTTAGCTGAGATTGTATGAAAGGGAGGCAAATTGCCGAGATAAGATGTGGTCACGGAGTGACGCCACATTGACCGGAGCTGCTCGTGAGGGCTACAAGGAAAGCGGTTTTCATCGGGACCGGCGAATCGAGTCCGGAGACGGTATATCGCAGGCCGTCGAATTCACGGCGAGATGTGTGAAATCTCGATTAGATATGGACCGTTGGACGGTATTGATCGGAGGGTTGCCGTTCTTCCCTACAGTTTAACGCTTCAAAGCTATGAACTGGTTAAGAGAAACAACTAATAATGACAACGGCATGCTTTCAAATTTTGCCAAGCATTGCATTTTGGATTTCATTGGAAGGGAAGTGGAACGCTGGCAGAAGGTATAAAAGAAGTTGAGAGAAACTGGGTTTTGTGGTTGTTAAAAGGAAAAAATGAGAAAACAAGAAGAAAAGGAAAAGGAGCAACGAGGCGAAAGGTGAAATGAAGAAAATGCACGAGAGACGAAATGGATAGCGTAGCGTAATAAAGGGCGTATAGAGCGTAATTGGTGAAAAGGTGATGCGTATCAATTCGTTAAAACAAATCCGTAAGAATAAAAGAATTGTGGAACAGTTTGTTGAAGATCAATACAAAGAAAGATTGGTAAGAATTCATTCATCTGTGTAATTGCTCTGCGTGTTCATTATTTTGATATTTGAGGGAGGTTGGGATGTGCTCGAGATCAAGGTTCCTCGGTTCGGGCGGGTGTTGAACACAAGAAGTTAAAGCCCATTCGTGGTGAAGCCGTGAGAAACGCGTGGCAGGAAAGCTAGGGAGAACAAAATTGCGGTGTTGAGTTTGTAACTGCTGGTCATCTTCTATGTTGAATATTCAGAAGTTGTGCTTCATCTGCTTAGTGCCGGAATATTCGAAGCTGCCGTAATCGGGGCTGGTGCTGAATAATCGTGAGTTGGTGTTTCTAGTGGTGCGTTAGAGAAACCAGAGTTGGAGCTTCAAACAAGTTTACCTTTTGCAGGTAGTAGCTCTCACATTGAAAGCGAAGCCACTAATGATGTATATAATTTCAAAGATCGCCATTGGCTTTCTGGCAGTTATGTTTTTCTCTCTTTATGGTTATGAAATTTGTTTTACTATTTCAAACAATTGGTAATTTCAACGCCTTTTATTTAAAGGTAGATCCTTAAACATGACAAGCCGCGAAGGGACTCCCGCAGCCTTCTAAGCCTCCGCTTGATGGAACAATTCTGCCTCTGAAGATTGTACGAGAACATATCTAATGGCCCTAGGCTACCGATGTTTGGGATGTAGTAGACACCGGATATACAAAGCCTGTTGTACCAGCCAAACGGGCGATGACAAGCTAGAGTTTAGTTTTAACGTTAAGTGGATGAATGCTATCTTGAACGGACTTGCTATCGGGTCGAAGTTTGTAAAAGTGATGCATCTGAATGCCGTTGAAATGTGGATAAACTTATTAACGCTATGAAGGAAACGAGAAAGTAGCTGCGCCAAACTTCAACAGTAGATTGAAATTTGAACAACTAAAGATGAATGAAGATTTGTTCAAGAAGTATTTCAAGAGTTGAAGAACTGAATGCTATGAAGGGTCTAGGTGAGACGGTTGATGACCTCACCTTAAGTCTCGTGAATATTCTAAGATCTATTCATAAATTTAATCCAAGTCTCGAATAGAAGAATTAAATGATCCTCAAACTCCTCCGGCCCATTGATCAACTTCTGGTGGAACTTAACTCCAAGATATGAAATATGAACTAATGCAGATAAATCCGCGACTAGAGAAGCTAATTTTAAAGCGCATACAAATGATTTAACTCCCACATTTACGAGGCAAAATTCCAGAGATGTCAAGAGCATCGTTACTGAAGGAAGCTGTCTCTTCAAATGCTTTAACCGTGGCAAGATAGGTCATTTTTCTATGTCCCCTAATTTAAAAAGGACCAAACTCCATGATGAAAAGAAGTACAAGTACAAGAAATATAATAAGAAGAAAAGTCTGGTTGTAAACATCATTCCTCATAAGACATCGATAGTGATTCATCCTATGATAAGGCAATGACTTTGTACTTATGGATAAAGAGGATCATGATAATAAAATCATAGGAAGTGATGATAATGAGGAAGAAGTCGGTGATTTGGAAGGAGAACTAATCAAGTAATCGAAGAAATTGATAGACTCGTGATTTAAACAGTAGTTAAAAGAAGTGTTAACACGCTTGAAAAGACAATAAATAGAACTCCGATGAAGACTGCTCACAAAAGCAGAATTAGAAGAGGCAAAGAAGATAGAAGCATTACATCAAACAAAACAACTATCAGAGAAGAACTCGTGTGAAGCCCTAGAAGAAGAAGTAGTAAAGACCAAAAAAGAAATGGAGAAATTCAAAGGACCTTATCATCAAAATCTGCCAAGCATAAAAAGCATCATAAGAATTAACTTCCATTCTAAATCAACAAAGAAATTCAAAGTTGAAAGTCGGATTTCGATATGAAGAAGGATCATGCAGTGATCATGCAAGTAACACTGATTCTATCAAAATTTTCAAATCCTCAAACATTAACAACAAGCATTCCCCGCAGACAAAGAAAGAAGTTCAGCCATCAAAATGGAATGAGTTGAAAATCCTGCAATTGCATCCTCAGAGACTTAAAGTCTATCACCTCAAAGAAATAAGAGTTTTTCATGCTAAAATTTCTTCTATGCATTATTTTTTCTGCTCTAATTTTGACACAAAGCTTGCTAAATTGTTCTCTAGATTTAGATATGAACAATCAAGATACCCAATGAATAACTATCTGCTTCACAACAAAGATTGAGACAACCAAGGCAACAAACATTCACAGATTATGAATCATGTGACAACTGGAAGAAGGACATTGTGAGAAACACAACAACTTGTATGAGCATAACAATTGTTATGATCTTTATGCCAAAGGAACTTAATGCTACATCTATCATAATTATGGACATAAGGCAACAAACAGTCATTTAAAGAAATATAAACCAGATCGAAATCCTTCACCGATGAAAATGTCAAAGTCCTGAAGAAGAAAGTAGATGACAAATGTAGACTAGCCATCAGCCCAAAAATAAAAGAATCCCTAGTATATTGATAGTGGATGCTCCAAACACATGACTAGAGACAAGGGTGCTTTAACTCTAAGTGATAAATAAATCGAATGTAACTTTGGAAATGATGCACCGTGAAAGAAAGGTAAATGAATTCAGAGTTTGAGTAATGAAAAGAAAGCTGAAGATGCACGCCAGAGAATTTGAAACATAACCCCGCTTAGCGTTAGTCAAGCAAAATCGAGATGTGAAGTTGTTTTTACCTTTAAAGACTGCAAAATCAACTGTGGATTCGGGTAAGCTAGTTGCAAAGGTATAAGAACAAAACAATGTCTGCTTAAAAGAAGAAAACAAGAAGAATGCAACTTAAGCAAAGTATGATGAAAGTTGGTTATGGAATAGGAGATTTGGGCACCTAAATTTTGATCACAATCAAGCTCAAAAACAATGGGTAGTAAAATCTTCCTAAGATATCAAAGCCATAATATGACTCCTCGGCCCTCAGAAGCCTTGTCGATAGGAAAGCTACTTCCGCGACTCATTAATTCAAATCAAAATCCTTTTCCTTCAATCGTAAAACCTCCAGCTTAGTACACATGGATCTATGTGGACCATCAAGGAAAGAAGGTACAGAAAAGAAAATTACTTTATGTTGATTATTACTGACTATTATTCAAGATCTTCAACTGGGTTGCTCTTTTGAGTTGTAAAAAAATCTGAAGCACTTGAAAAATTAGAAGTGTTTAAGGCTTTGACTGAGAATCAAACAGTAAAAAGGTTAAAGGAAGCAAGGTCCGATAGAGGAGGAGAGTTCATTTCGGGAAACTTCAAAGAATTGCGGATGTACCGGGATCAAAGAGAGTACACAATTCCGAGGAATCCACAAAGAAATGAAGTGGTAGAGAGCACGTCAGGACAACAAATGGCAAGGTCTATGATGAATGAAAAGAACATACCTCGCATATTGCGGAAGCAATTCATACTTGTTCATATCCCAGCTCATCTCTAGAACACATGATTAAGATCCTTTATGAACTTTGGTTTGGAAGACTTGCTCAATCAAACATTTTAAAGTTTTCGAGCACATGTTATATCAAGAACAATGATGAAAATATTGGCAAATATGATGATTGTATCGATGAAGGCATTTTCTTGCCATGCTACAACAGTACAGATGCAATAAAGACTGCGATAAACTAGTTGGATCAGATAGATGTAAAGTTGATGAACAAATCTAACTGTAAATATAAGCAAGATGAACCAAGAACAGAAGATACAAATGAAGATAAGATGAACATGTCCAAGGATAAGAAAGAGAAGAGTATAATCGGCATGATGTGAACATTCAACCGACAATAAGTCATCAGAAGATGAAAAATTCCTTCCTCTCAATTTTACCTAAAGAACCCAACCTCAAGATCAATAATCGTGGGATATAAATGAAGGAGTTCGTAATTAGAAGGAAACCGGATATGACAATGTAATAACCCCATGTTGCCTTTATCTATAACCGAACTCTACAAATTTTGAGGAAGCTAGTCAAGAAGAAGATTGGATTAGATCAATGAATGAAGAGCTGGATCAAATTGAGAAGAAATCACTACTAGAGCTTGTCCCTAGACCTCAAATCAAGAATGTAATAGGTTCCAAAATGGGTATTCAAGAATAAAATGAATGAAAAAGGACAAGTTGTTGTAAATAAAGCCAGATTGGTCCGGTATGATATGTACAAGGGAAGGTCAGATCTTTGATGAAACTTTTGCACTAGTGGCAAGATTAGAAGTTATCGTAATGCTGCTTATTCTTGTCATAAGAATTCCAAAGTTTATCAGATACGTTGTCGGGCCGCTTCTTAATGGAGACTAGAGGAAGAAGTTATATGGAGCAACTTGAAGGATACTCATTGACAGATAATAACCCTACTATGTTTTCGTCAAGAAAGCCTTATGTGTACTAAAACAAGCACCACGAGCCCGGTATTATAGACCTGACAAATTTCTACAAGAAAAGGGTTCAAGAAAGATACCGTTGACAGTAACCCTACATTAAGTCCGAAGGTGATGATTTACTAGTTGTTCCGGGTTTATGTAGATGATATTATTTTTGGTTGTACTAATGAATCATCTCATTCAAAGGGTTTGCCAATTTTAAGTGCAAACAATTTGAAATGTCCATGATAGGGGACTATCATATTTTCTTTAAGGTAAACAAAGCTCGCAGAGGAATTTTTATTTCTCAAGAAAAATATTTGAAAGAGATATTGAAGAAGAAATTTCGATGGAAGATTCTTCTACGCTTAGCACACCTATGAAAGGCTGCAAGCCGAAAGCAAAGATGATATCCACCCGATGTTGATCAAAAGATTATATCGCTTCAATTGATAGCGCTTCAGACATCACATCCGGCCCCGACATAATGCAAGCTGTTGGAATGGTAGGTCAGTTTTAGTCTACTCCTAAACAAACTCACTTGGCAAACCGCCGTATATATTCAAATAACTTAAGGAACAATGACATATGGACTATGGTATCCTAGAAATCGAATTTCCAGTTAACTCCGCCTATTCGTGACGCGCATCGGGCTAACTGTGGTTGATGAGAGAAAGAGCAATCAAAGGGAGCAACATTTTTCTCTCGGTGACTCATTAGTCGCATGGGTTAGTAAAGCAAGGATCCATTTCATTATCCACTCACAAGTAATACATTGTCACAAGCACCGCCGCATTAATGTGATCTATGGATGATACAAACTCTTTTGCAGATCTGAAGTTAGTAACTTACACCGATCCTATCCCAATTCACACAGATAACACCGCCATATGTCTCCAAGAACCCCCGTTCTTCATTCCTAGACTAAGCATATTCCTATAAAAGTATCATTTTCTCGAGAACAAGTTACAAAAACGTAACTGTTCAACCGAACTATATACCCTCTACAGAAAAAATTGTCGATATTTTCACTAAACCATTAGTAGCAACCCATTTTGGATATCATCGTCAAAAGTTGGGGTTTATAAACTCTTGCAGTCTAATATGCATCCGGTCAGAGCTTATTGAATATCCGTGAATTTCCTAAATGCTTATAGATGACAGGGGAGTATGTTTTGCAACAAGGTTAGTGGAAGAATGTTTCTTCTTGACATTGATACAAGGGGGAGAAAGGAGTTGACTTTGAAATGTTTGGGAACAGATTCGAACCTGATTATCTGAATGCAGAGAAGAGTCCGGAAAGTGGTTGAATGCAGAGGAGTGTTGAGTCCGAATGCAAGTGTTGCCATCAATGCCAAAGGATATTGCTGGCAATTTCAGCTAACAAAAGCAATCGCTATACTCTGGTTTCGCCGATGGCAAGTACACCAGTTGCAGTTGATGACAATGGTAGCAAATGAATAGAAGCTAACAATAATCGGAGGAGAAGAGCTGATCCAGAGGGTCTCATTCAAATTCAAAAGAATGAGGGTCGCCGACATGTAGAAGGCGAGAGATGTTTTATCGAGAACCGGGATCGACCTTGAAATGTCCAGCCACTTGGACAAATCCAAAACCCCGAAATCATGATATGCAATTTCGCCGATCTGATCGCCCGCAGCGCTTCTGAGATATGGACCATTGATTTTTCTCATCGAAGAATCAACCGAGCTTCACGAGGCTCATGAACAATGACAATGAAAACTCCGAAATCGCGACATGTGATTTCAACTGGACGCAATTGCTAAACTGCTTGAGATATGGACCGCTGATTTTGCTCATCGGAGAATCAACGGTTCACGAGTCTCTTGAACAATGACAACGAAAACCTCCAAATCGCGATATGCGATTTCGCGATGTAATCACAACCGCTGGATAAGGACGATTCGACCGTTGAATCTCCTCGCATGGAGGCGATAGTTATGGTTGTGGAGATGACTCGCTGATCATAGGATTCAAGCACAAGACCCGATCATCGCCGGATCAAAGACAACATACACTTTGAAAGTACAAGGAGAAGTGGGAGTAATCGCTGGCGTGCAAAATCACGTAGATCCAATCTGTTATCGAAGCCATATGATCGAGACCGCCAGATCCAACTCAATGACAAAGAAACCATCGCCACTAGGGACATGTGGCACAACCAGTAAATGACAAGTGTCGCATATTCAACACTTCAGCACATGTAAGTCACTTAATCGTGAGTGACATCGGCAGATATAACACGTTGTCAACCACGCAGGTGACGCCGCCAGAGGCATCGACGATCGACTTTGAAATGACAAAGTCACTTGATAATTAAAGCACGAATCTCTGGAGTGGATCCGACCATCAACTGAGGGACAAAAGGTCGTAATATCAAGGCTAATCACGACATTTTGGTCATCGGGAAATTGGGGATTCCGCTGACAAGAGTTTTGTGCAAGCCTAATCGCTGATCCGTGAAACCCGGCGAGTGGGGGCTGCATGCCATTAGTGAAGGAGGACGTTGGCGTAGTGGAGGCCAGCTGTCGAGATAAGGATGTGGTCAAGGGTAACAGTCACATGGACCAGAGCATAACCAAGAGGGCTAGCGATGAAAGGAGTCATCGAATCGGAGAATCGCGAGTCTGAGGACTCGTGAATTTTGACATCGCAAATTCACAAGTCCTGATGAGTGAAATCCCGATTAGATCTGGACCGCTGGATCGAGTATTGATCGGAGGGCTATTTTTCTTCTTCATACATTAATGCTTCCTATGAATCCGTTAAGAGAAACGAACTAATAATGAAAAATCAGTTAGCTGCTTGTGCTGCTACATTGCATGTCCTTGGATTTTCGATTGAAGGGGAAGTGAACCGCTACAAGCGTAGTGTATGTTAGTTTAGAGAAACTGCTTTGTGGCTGTTGTAAAAGGAAAAAAATGAGAAACAAGAAGAAAAGGAAAAGGAGCAACGAGGCGAAAGGTGAAATGAAGCAAAATGCACGCAGAGAGACTAAATGGAGAGCAGAAGAAGAACAGAAGGACGTAGAGCAGAGCAGAACAGAGCGTGATGAGCTGACTCGCTAAACAACCGTAAGAATAAAAAGAATGCGCATCAGCCATTGAAGATCAACACGAAAAAAGATTGCAAGAATTGATTTTAGCCGTGTAATTGTCTATGTGTCACTATTTTACATTTGAGGGAGGTTGAGGTGTCGGAGGACCGTTGTCCCCGTGGTTCAAGCGGGTGCTTGAACACTGTGAAGTTGTATCTCCATCCGTGCAGCCGTGAGAAACAAGGGTGGCGGTGGTGGTGCCAGGGAGAACAGTGTTCTTTGGTTGCGCAGTTGATCGTGGGTAACTGAAGCTGGGAGCTTCCATCTAGTTGGTGCTGGAGAAATCAGGGAGTTGGTTCTTCTTTTTTAGTTGGTGCTAGAGAAACTATGGAGTTGTGCTTCCTTCTAGTGGGTGCTAGAGAAACCGTAGAGTTGGAGCCTCAAACAAGTTGCAGCAGCTTGTAAAACGAGGTAGTAGCCTCACATTGAGTTGGTGCTCACTGTAAATGATGCGTTTAACTTCAAAAGACTTCCTATCATTTCTCAAGAAGAAGAAGAGGTTTTCCCTTTATAGGTTTCCCGTGAAACTGGCTCCCTGTGTACTCATGTGTAACTGATGGTTTTTCTTTTACTGTTCATATGTTGCACATTGTTGATGACCACATGAAGAAAGATTAATAATGGCTTAATAAGTATAAAATTGTTTAAGTTCACAAACAACTGATTCACCCCTCAGCTTGTTTTAGTATTTTCAACAACCATATGGCCTGAGTCCACATTTGTTGGTCCTAAAACCTTTGTTTCTACTTTGAGCATGCGTGGATAGTATGTCATTGGAAGATCAACATAAAATACTATATGCATACCAAAAAAGGGTGGGAGGTTGAACCAGAAGGAACTATTTCATACTACCTTTATAATTCCTGTAAGGACCATACTAAAGATATTTTATCTTTTGATGATAACCTTTAAACTTTTCCTTTTGCAATTGAATCCAAACTTGTTTTTTGTCAATTGGATCTAGCTAGAGTGGTTGTGAGATGGAGTGTTATCATCCCCACCTTGGTTTTATTCTTGTAAGGATATGCTAAATCTTCAATCTTATAAATAATCCAATTTACCTTTGGTACCATCCTCATAATGAGGGAAAGTTCTTGGTGGGTTTCCCTAGGAAATGTATTACGCAGAAACAAAAAAAAGAAAAAAAAAGCTAAACTTGGTCACAATATTGGAAAGATGAGGTATTATATGTGCATTGTGTCTCTATTTGTATTTTAACTATGAGAACTATGAAAGATACTAAACCTACTCACGGATTAGAAGAATTTTCTTAATAAAGGTATTGGCCCTATCTCATTCTTTTGTGATCTTCGAAGTGGGGGATGTTTATGGTGGTAGAAGTGCAACATCAATAGGACTAGTTGGTTGAAAATGAAAGAAAGCATGGAAGGGACTATGGTTAGTGTAAATATGAAGTATTGATGTAGGATAATCACTCCACGCCATCAAGCGCCAACCAACCAACACATCAAAGCGCACATTCAATGGAAGGAGAGAGGCGCAACCCTCTCGTTTTTCAAAATTTGAAAATTGTATTAAATGTTGTAAGGCTGGTAGAGCCAAAAGCCATGCATGTGCGTAGGCTTTAGATAAAGTTTGCCTTAAATAGTTGTAAGGA
>SNQJ01S0177475.1:0-19810 GCA_010110895.2 Picea sitchensis
ATCCATCTTTCAATAGAAATGTCAGCTACACCTGTGGACCTGCACACCTGCTACACTTGTCATCAATGAATTACTTCTTATCTTGTTGAATTCCAAGGTCACTATCCCACTCGGGACAAATCGCTATCCTAAGTTGTTTTTAAAAAGAACTTCTTTCATCTTGTTGAGAAAGTAGAGACATTGTAATATGGCATTACCATATTACAATGTAATATGGCATTACCATATTACAATGTAATATGGAATTACCATATTACATTGTAATACGGCATTACCATATTACAATGTAATATGGTAATCCAATATTACATTGTAATATGGCATTACCATATTACATTGTAATATGGTATACCATATTACATTGTAATATGGTATACCATATTACATTGTAATATGGCGTACCATATTACATTGTAATATGGTATACCATATTACATTGTAATATGGTATACCATATTACAATGTAATATGGTAATACCATATCTAGTGTATTTTTATTTTTTTTAACTTAAGGACATGTCACAATATTGACGATAGTTCATTGGAAACCAATTTTTATTTTGAACAATCATGGCAATAGAGACGAACGTTCATCGCAATTTTCCATGGTTTTTTTGTCGCACATACAACATCTACGTCATAAGTTTGGTCTTGGCATAAATTTTCAACGATATTGCCATGCTTTTTCGTCGCAATTTGCCATGGTTTTTCTTCGCACATACAACATCTTTGTCATAAGTTTTTGTCTTGGGATAAATTTTCATCGCTATTGCCACGCTTTTGTGTCGCAAATTTCCACAATTGTTTTTGCATTGCCACAGTTTTTTGTCGCAATTTTCCATAGTTTTGCGTCGCACATACAACATCTGCATCGTAAGTTTTTGTCTTGGCATAAATTTTCATCTCTATTTCCACAGTTTTGCATCGCAACTTTCCACAATTTTTTTTTATTGCCATGGTTTTTCGTCGTAATTGAGATGATGCATAGGGTTAACCCATATTGATGGTGATGACACGTGGAGAGATCATTTTCGTCAATATTGCCACGAACACCTGGTTCATGGATATAGTGATGAAAACATAGCGACGAAAAAAAGTCTTGGATTTCGTAGAAATTGAGACGGATAAGTGTGGCAATAACAACGAAAAATCGTTGCAAATTTGGTCATATGTACTAGTGAAAGAGGGATTTCAACATATGTATTGTTTCATCATGCAGATATAGGTGCATCATGTCCAGCAAAGATACCGACACTAGGGCATCGCGAAGATGTGCAGATAGTCATGGAGCATGAGGTGGTAGTGGTAGGTCTTTGAGAGGTTGAGAGGAACCTCTGAGGTCTCACTATGGGTGTCCCACCTCTCAGGAGGTGAGATGTACCTCTATATCTGCAGAGGCATATAGTAGGGGTTCCTGAGAGTTTGAACCACTTGCTTCGTCGAGTGGCCTGTGGACTGGTGTGCTTCTCGGAGCATAATGTGGTACAGGAGGACTAGGATCCTCTATATGTTTTGTAGTATTTTCATGATGATATCATGGGCATGAGGACCCAGATTTTACCCTTCTATGTACTTTTTTTATGTAAACAAAGGGTTTATATCATGCAGTTTATATATATATATATATATATATATATATATTCAATTTTTGTGGTGCCAATGATGTTAAAAATTATCTTGTGTGATGTTTTTAATGTACATGTGATTCATTTTCTTTATAAAATTTTATCTATGCACAAGATACCGATCCAAAATATAATTTTCTAGTGAATCCGAAGATGTGTTGATTTCTCTTGGTATGTGTCTATATTATGTAAATTCAAACATTCTCTAAATACGATGAACTTGTACGTGGAGACACAATAAGATAGGGTTTTGAACGGCATAGACTCAATTAAGCTGACAAACCACAAGTTGAGAGTCTAGGTTAATGATTATACGAGATATACCTAGGGAGGAGGCCTCAGTTAAAAGTCCAATGACAGCGTGATATTCTGCCACGTTATTGGTTGTATATCCTAGGAAAATTCCTTATGAACTCACCAACTCATCATAGTGGTAAATGACCCAAGCTGCAGAATCGATATTCTTGGTATGTCGATTAGCGGCATCCGCAAACCCGACAAAGATAGGAAAGGGAGATGTCATATGCCCATGCAATCACAAGACAAAGTATAAGTGGATAAAACAAAACTTGTACACACAAGAGAAAAGACACACCAAATCAAAACTATAGTACAATAGTGTACAAATCACACAAGCCATATGTTCTATGCATAGTACTTCTTAAGGTAAAGCCCATTCTGGGGTTCATCGAGAGATATTCCATCGTAGTCAACTAGCTCATAAGAACCTCTATGTAATACACGTTTTACAATATAAGGTCCATGCCATAGAGGTTTTAACTTTCCTGTCCCTATCTTATCGTGAGACTGGTCATAAATGACGACTAGGTCTCCTTCTGTGAAAGTACGACATTGAATGAATTTGTCATATTTCATTCATTTTTGAAACGTATCGTTAATGAGAGAAGCATCACGATGTTTTTTGTCCAACTTATTCAAATATAGGAATTGTTCCTCTTTAGCATAGGTGTGAGGAAGGAGCTCTATGGTGAGTTTCAACGAAGGAATTTCACACTCTATAGGTAATACTTCTTTGACGCAATATACCAATTGGAATGGAGTGAATCCAGTTTCATTTTTCACTGAGGTGCGGTAAGCCCAAAGGGTAGAGAAAAGTTTCAAGTGCCAAGAAGTTTTGTTGGCCCCCACCAGGAATTGTATCATGGTTTTAAGGACTTTGTTGATAGCTTCAAATTTTTCGTTTGCTTGAGGATAGTATGGGGATGAGTTTTCATGGAGAAAACACAACTTGAAATGTAACTCACTCATCATCTAGTTTTGAAAATTTGAACTGTGATCGGTGACAATGTCTTGTGGAACACCAAAGCAAGTGATGATGTGGTTAAATATGAAAATAGTTGTAGTACGACCATCATCAAGAAATGTAGGCATAGCCTTAGCCCATTTTGTGAAATAATCAACGGCAACGATGATATAACTGTGCCCCCCGGCTGAGGTAGGCTTACATTGCATAAAATCAATGCCACATTTGGAAAAGGGGTAGATGTTGACAATAGAATGAAGCGAAGCAAGGTGGGTGTGTGCATTTTTATGAAAAACTTGGAAGGGTGGGAACATTTTGACAGCCTCAATACAATATTTGAAGATGGAGGGCCAAAAATAACCGACACGTAATATTTTTTGAGCTGTAGCCATCCCAGAAAGGTGATCGCCACATGCTCCAAGGTGACAGTCATTCAAAAAACGTCCAGCTTCATGGTAGGTTAAACAACGTTGTAGGATAGTGTCAATACCACAGCGATACAAAGTGTCATCAATGATAAGGTAACATTTAGAAAGGTGGCGAATACGACGACGTTCTTCATGGGAGATATCAAGCTGAAAACGTTGGGTTTGAAGATAGAGAAGAATATCTCCATAACAAGGGTCAGATGTGCTATTGCAGAACATAGATTCATCAGGAAGAGAATCACTAGGCTCGGTGTCTTCATCAGCATAGGGAAGATCGCAGATAAGTTCCGCAAAAACCAAGTACTTTTTAGCTTTCAATATGGCAAACTCGAGATCAAATTCCTAAAGAATAACGATCCATTTGGAATATTTTTCCCCAAGGACTTGACGTGTCATAATATGATACATAGGGTTCGAGTCTGCAATGACCGTGGTAGTGCGTAGCAGGATGTAATGGTGAAATATCTGGACGAAAATGACAGCTGCCAAAGCCAACTTTTCAACGTTTGAATATTGGAGCTCAAGAGCAGATAAACTCTCTCAGATACTAGGTCACATGCTCGTCACCATTAGGGTCCTCTTGAACTAAAAGCATAGAGATAGTGGAAGTAGAGGCTGCCAAATAAATGATATAGTCTCGTGCATAATTTGGAGGATGCAAAAGGGGTGTATGAGTCAATGCATGCTTAAGAGCATCGAAAGATAATTGAGCAGTGTCATCCCAGATGAAAGGAGTGTATTTATGCAACAATCGCATAAATCATTTAGTAAGCTCAGCGTAATTACATATAAAACGACAAAGAAATTTTTATTTCAATTGCAAACTTTGCAGTTGGGTCAGATTGTTGGGAGGAGGTAAAGCAATAATAGCTTTGATTTTTAATGGATCCACCCTAATCCCATCTTTGGAGACAATGAAACTGAGGAGTCGACCTGATTCAACAAAGAAGATGCATTTGTGGGGGTTTGAATGGATACGATAGAACTGACAACGAAGAAAAATGGCTCGTAAATGACCAATATGGTTTGATCGATTAGATGAATGGGAAGGTAAATCATCGAGATAGAGTTCCACAATATGTTTGATATCATGGAAAGCATACGGCATGGCCTACTGGAAAGTGGCACCATATTTTTTGATACCAAAAGGTAGTTCTGATAATAAAAGTCCTCCATGGGAAGATGAAGGTTGTCTTATGTTGATCAGCGGGTAGAATGTCAATCTGGTTATATCCTAAAAATCCATCCATGAAAGAGAAAATAACACTGCCAGTGCAATTATCAATGATTTGATTGATGAAGGGTGTGGGGTAATTGTCTTTTGGACAAGCCTTGTTGAGATCCATATAATCGACGTAGACATGAATGGTTCCTTCTTTTTCAGCAATCGGAAAGATGTTAGAAACCCATTTTGTCAAGGGGACAAGATAGATAAAGCCAGATTTTAATAGTTTTTCAACATCTACCTTTATGGTTGCGGTTTTATTAGGATGAACTGAGAAAAGTTTTTGTCACACAGGTTTAACGCCTAGGTAATTTTTTATTTCATGCACAATGATCGAAGGATCTATCCCTGGCATTTACTCATAGCTCCAAGCAAAGACATCGTGAAATTCTTTAAATAAAGTGGTGTGAGCTTCCACTTCCTAGGGAAAACAATTAGCACCAAGATGAAAATTTTCCACGATACCTTCTTTGATTGAGATATCGATAGTGACAGTAGAAGAGATGTTTCCTAAATTACCCTCGGAAGTAGTATCCTCGGTAAGTATAGGAGATTGGGGAGAATCAACAACATTGAGGGGGAAGATAGAGTGTATATATTCCTAAATTTCATCTAGACTAGGAAGAAAAGATGATCGATGATGGTTGTCATCCCAAGGTACCTCATCGATACTAAGAATTTCCATAATGGATTCATTCGATGGAAAAATCTGTGAGATGTAGTCAAAAGCAGAGGACAAGGAATTCAACCAAGATGGCAACAAATAAGTGTTGGATGGAAATAGATGTTGGTCATCCAAGGAGGGAGAGGTAGATTGGATAGCATCGTATGAAGCCTCAAGTTTCAACTGGACTAAGTGGCATAGTGTCACCTACTGCGTCAAATTCTAAAGGACTAGTCACAACCCAAGGATCAGATGAAGCTAAATACTGATAGGCCATAGTCGAGATCATATTGATTGTGGAAATATGTTGTGTGGTGGGAGGAAGTGGTGCAGGTAAAGTACCCATAAGGGAAGAAGCTTTTAAAATACCTATACCAACACTTTCATAAGTGATCTTACTATCACCCAAGAAAGGAATATTGTTGGTGGTGGGATTGCAAGCGTCGGGTGTGCAGTAGTCTAACTGGTCGATAGTGACAACTTTACCTTGATGAGGGAATTGTACACATCGAAACATCGATTAAGCGACAACAGACATGGAATAGAACCAAATTCTTAATAATAACAAGTTGTAATCAAGGGGATCATCGACTACCTCTACATTGACAGAGACGATCTTACCCCCTAACGGAACAGCTAAGTACTGCAAGAGTCTGTGAGGAAGAAAACATCGGTCATCGAATGCTCATAACATTGTAGGGGATTGGTTAAGAATAGGTGATTTTAATCCTTTCCAACAAGTTAACCACATGACACAAGTGGAAGCTCCCTCATCCAATATGGTGCGGTGAATGTGTTGGTTATGACAAATGACATCAATTTTAAAAGCAAGATGGTGTGAAAGGCACGACTTGAAGTTGTCGAGGATAAACGTGATATTATTTTATGACTCATGATCGATGGTGCTAATGGCGGCCAAGAGAATTCTATGTTGACCTAGGCAATGTTGTAGAACTTCAAGAGCATACATAGCACAAGGTGCTTGAGCCAAATCTTCAACAATGGTGTAAGTTTGGGTGGCATGTGAACTAGGATTAAAAGTTGAGTTGTGAATAGTTCTCTTGGGAGGGTGTAAAATAGAGTCAAAAGTAGGTTTATCTATATGAAGTGACCCAGATGGAGGACTAACGGAGGCAGGAGATGGATCTGGTGGGGTACCATTTGTGACCTTTTATATATTAGATTTATCCGATGTGTCATACATGGTGGTGCAAGTGGTTAAATCAATCCCATTGAACATATAAATATGACCACTCATCGAGGCTTCATCACTAGGAAGATGGATGGAACTGCCCCCTGTGGGAGGGGAAATTGCTTGAGCAAGCATGGATTGCTTCTTAGGAAAAGGTTGTGTTACACAGAGGGTTGGGAATTCCCTTTGAAAATTTTTGCAACTTTGTCGCGATGTGGACAGTCTCGGGTGAAATGATCTTCACCAAAAATAAGACATGGGAATTTTGGTTTTTTATGTGGTTTCTTTTCCACAGTAGGTGGTGGAGCTTGTGTTTTGGGATGTTCATTATTATTATTATTATTATTATTGGGTTTATTTTTTGTTTTCTTCTTTCCCCCGGATTGCTGCGAAGAGGCATATTGAAATGCATTCACCTCAAAGATTTGAGTCAGGAGGGGGGTAGAGGAGAGTGAAATCAAATCGGTAACAAGTGTAGAAACCAAGTGATTTGTTGTTCCAGTCGACTGTGATGAATATTGGGTTTTGATGGTACCTATAACTCCATCTGCATGTGCCATGGAATATGGTTTGGATGGATTGGTGGGAGTATCAGTAGCATTTGGAATCAACTCATACAAACTACCAGATTGGGAGTAAACCAAATCTAAGTACCAAGCTCAGGAAATGGATTCTTCCTTAGTGACTACACCACTCATGGCGACGTCACAAGCAATCAGGGGTAAAAGATATTTAGTAAACCACTTTGTCAATAGATGGTCAGGAATGGTCGCTTTAATCAACCTTCGTCATTGTCTCCATTCATGAATATGATCAGAGATGTTCACGGAGTTTGTTTGATGAAGGGAGGTTAAATTTTTAGTACCTATCTCGTAACGTGTGGGTAATTGAAAATGCATGAGAAAATCCATAGCGAGGGAGTTGAAATATTAAAAGGAACCACGTTGAAGTTCATTGTACCATTTGGCCGCAGAGCCCGTGAGTGTGTGATGGAAGAGACGCAAATGTATAGAATCATCCATCAATGATTTTGATGAACTCCATAAATGGAATGTCATCACATGGTTGTTTGGGTCTTCTCCAAGTTTACCATCAAAATTTGGGGATGTCAGAAGGTAATTTAGCATGAATTGCTGGCCAAAAAGGAAAATGCAATATGGGATCATTTGTTAACCGAGACAAGTCTGGTAGATCCAGTGTGGCAAGAAAAGGTAATTGTTAATTAACCTGAGGGTGATACTGGTGTGGCATAGGAACACTAGTGGAGCCATAAACTGGTTGAGGTGGATAATTGTATCCAGTAGGCCCTCCCATATATGGTTGTTGTTGACCATTATAGGCAGGATTTGATTTTTGTTGAGGAACATTCATGAGCGGGGTGAAACCGGGTTGATTCTAAGGAGTATAAGTTGGTTGATTTGGTTGTGGGGGATAAATAGTTTTCCCTTGAGAAGGGCTAATAGTTTTTCCCTAATGAGGGTAAACATTAGACCCTTGGGGAGGATAAGGTTTTTTTCCTTGAGGACCCTGGATGGGATTTGGGACACCCGGATAAGGTTGTCCAAAATATAATCCGGAAGGAACAGGATTTGATACTCCTCCTTGTGGGTTATGGTATGATTTCCCCCCATGGTAAGGTTTATTAAATGTATCTCCTTAAGGTAATCCCCAGGATTGTGAAGGTTTTTTGGCAAAAGAGGGTTTCTCCCCTGCCATAGGTTTATTTACAATTGTGGTTTGACCAGCAAAGGGGGGTTGTCCCCCAGAAGGAACATGTAAAGGTGGTTGTCCCCTATGAGGGGTAGGCCTGCTAAAGGATGGTTGTCGTCCAGGAGGGATAGGTCCACTAGATGGTTTTTTCCTTCCATTCAGGATATGTCTTGCATTTGGTTGTTTATGTGTGGCAAGGATCTGCATTCTCTACTATAAAGGTGTTCCAACAGGATCTTGTGGAACATGAGGAGTTGTAGTCTGAAAAGGTGTAATGGTGGGAGTAATGGTTGAACTACATTGTGTATGATTAGGAGTGACGACTCCATCACTGAGGTGGATTTGTGCTAACATACAAATAGGATCGACGACCTGTTCAATGGGACGATCAATAGTCTCACCGGATGGTCTTGCCTTAGCAGCAAGAGGGTCATGAGTATCAAGAGGTTGTCGAATAAATTCAAAATGTTCATAAATATCACGTCCCTATGGAGTCCTCCATATGGAACAAGCATGTGTTTGATGTGGATCTACTGCATTAGTAAGAAAAATGGGGGTCCTAAACTCATCATTAAAAATTGGTTATGTGAGTCCCATATATGTCTCGGTAATTCATCTCAATGAAAAATGAGGGACTTCTTCTATAATATTACTGAACGAGTCCAATTGAACTAGGAGTGGTTCAATAGGAGCTTCTAACACAAGTTTAGTATGAGGAGTGGGATCCTCAACCGTGACCAACGCTCTTTCTAAATTTTCTAACAAAGGAGTAGCAACGCTCCCAACATCGGAGCGATTTTCTACCTCTTCACGATAAATGTCTTCTAATGAATTAGGAGGTAAGAGTTTGTAGCCTTATTTCGAAGGAAACCCTTGAATCCTATGTGATCTATGAAGACCTTTATCATCTACAGGTGCAATCTTGAAAAAATATTAAAACAACAACACACGCTAAAAAAACTAGAAGAACCAACAAGCAAACAAACCTTCTCCCAATGACCGTACTAGTTGATGATGAAATCCAAAATCACGTGATCAAATCGAGAAGGGGCTAGGATATGAGAAAGTGGAAAATTTGTGATGACGAACTTCTTAAAGGACTTATTCCTTGGTACAAGCTTCCACACAGTAATCATGGATTTACCCTCTAAGGATCCCGAGTGATTTTGACCACTATCTATTCCAGGTACAGTGAAGACCTCCCTTCATTGTCACCTTGTGTAAAGACCCTAAATATTATGGCTACTAAAGACCCCAACTCGTAGTCAGCAGTCAACCTTTGGGAGGGTACAATCGACAGTCCAGTCTGAACGTATGTGCAAGATAACAAGTCTAAAATCCTTCAAGAGAACTGAGGACAAGTGAACCAGTAGAACTCCAGAGGACCCTGAACAGACTCAGAATTCACGAAGCATCGAGACCAAATGAAGACAGTTGAACCTCAAGAAGAAACCCCAATATACGATCTTATTACTATGAACGGTTAAACCACGGAGGGATCATCTATGTGGCTCTCCTGAACGCGACCTCGTGCGTAACCCCTATGTGAGAGGGGGATCCTAGATATGCTTATATGAAAATTGGATTTTCTCTCCCTATCGCAAGATGATAAGTTTGTTTTGAATTCGTTGGAGAGTTGTACTCACATCCTAATCCAAAGCGTTAATCCTAGTCTAATTTTGGCAGGAGAATTCAAAAAGAAAAAGTTTCTAGATTAATTTTAGTTAGCGCTGATTTTTGTGGTTGTTCTTTACTCATAGGTGAATGAGAATGAAACTGGTGATTTTATGACTCGAATCCCAAAGAAGCATAAGAAAAATGATAAGCAATTTTTTCTTTCAATGAACTTCTATTTATGGGAAGGAGAATAATTTTCTTTCTTTCACTATCAAACACAAAAATGCAAAAAATTTCATGCAATTGCTTTCAACAAGAACCCAATTCAATGATAAGCTATTCAAAAATTGATTCTAATATCCAAAAACCAATCATTAAAAGATATTTTTTTGTTTAAATATGAACATAAACTGATTTGATTCAATGCTTCTTATGCCAATCATATTTCACTATCTGTGGTTTTAGACAATTGGAAGCAAGTATCATATAAAAAAAAAAGAACACTCCCACAATGATCAAACAAGAAGCAAAAAAAAATCTAAACTTTCCAAAAAGAAAGTCAAAACTCAAATAAGAAATTTGCTTGAAAAGATACAAATCAAATACCAAATGGAATAGTACAAAGAACTTTGGACTTCCTTGTGACAACTTTCAACCGGTCAGATGAATGATAAAGTATCAAAAAATGAACTAAAAATCTTAAAGAGGAAGAGTGATTTCAAAACAAGGAAATATCTTAAAAATTCAAACAAAGACCAAAAAAAAAAAATCTTAAAAATAAATAGGTTGCAAGTTTTATAAAGGACACAAACTGATAGAAAAATTCATGTGCAGGAGAAAAACAAAAAAATCACACCCAGCACAGATATCCAACAATTTTCCAACAAAGGGAAAAATCTGCACTCTGGTTATATAAGCACCAGAGCTCTATAGCGCTCCCTAAAGCACTGCAGGGGAACGTTGATACTGAAATCAACGCTCTGGCTGTAAGGGAAGAGGGGCGTTGTTTTCTGAGAATGAAAAAGTATCAACCCAAAAAACAAAAACTCGGGAAAGGTTGATCATCAGCCTATGTAATATGACTTCAGAATTGACAAAACATGTATAAAAGAGGATAATTACAGTGATTAGGATGTGATTACGAGAAAAGGCTAAGACAATACCAAGGAAAGAAACCAAAACTGAAAGCTTCACTCCACAATGGAGTCGCCAATTTCTATTGTAGGAAAATTCCCCTGCGGAAAGGTGAATTTCCTATTAGATCTTAGACCCCTATGACCAAGACAAAAAAATTCTAACATTGAACACTGACATTCCTTTAAATGTAGCTAAACTAGTTAAAGGAAAAGAGTAAGAAAGCATGAGTACCTTTTTCTGAAGTTTGTCCTTTCTCTATCCAGGTTGAACTTGATATTCAAGCCATTTAATGAGTTATACAATTCAATAGACAAAAAATACAATGCATGCTTCCTATTCTACCAAGATTAGTTTAAACTAGATTTATCAAGAAGAGACAAGCTCATGCAAATATAAACAAACTTGAAGGAAATAGGCCAAGCATATATATTAATGAGAACATAACAAGGTGATTACAATTTGTAGATGCAGATGCAGTAGCCTCACCAAGTCCTCCTTATCCAACCCCTTGCTCAAAATATCCACTATCAGAATGACAATACTTTTCACTGATATTCCCCCCTTTCACCATGAGAATGCCTCCTTATATAGGCTTTGAGAGGCTCAACCACCTTAGCTATTATTGGAATAAGTTGAGGATATGACTCCATCACTTGTGAGATTTCTCTTAAATCCATCCTTTAACTTGGATTCGATCCAAACTAACTCAGATGCTTCTTGGTTGTCTTTGGAGATAAGGGGGATTCTTCCCCAAGATTATCTCAACAGATCTATGCTCCCTCAAAGTTGGCCACAGAGTGATATAACGCTCTCTACTAAGAGGACAAGGAGCACTAGCACTCTTGGCAAGTGGGTAGGGGAGCATTGATCTCCAAAAATTAATTTAGGATGATTATTCTTCAAGGTAAAAGTTTGTAAGATTTTCCGAATGACATGTTTTCCTCTTCTAACTAGTCTTAGAGGATGTCCCAAGTGTTCTTATGATGTCGTCCACAATGTGACACATGCAGAACAAAAATATGACTTTTGCAACACTTGTAACGCTTGCGACACATGCGACACTTGAGGAAATGACAATGAGATATTATAGAAGTGAGGAATTTTGACATGTAACATAAGGAGTTGGCAAAGGGTAGCAGGTGATAAATTTGAGGCCAAAACTTTTAATAAATGCCTCATCCTAAGGAACCTTTCACTTAAAATCGTTGTCTTCATAAAAGTCAAACAAAATGGTGAAGAATTTATCCATTAAGTAACTTGTGAATACCCACAATAAGACAATCCTAATGGGATTAGATATTTATTTGACATTGGTGCTCATGATGACCCTCTATGGTTCTTTTAAAGCATGTGTTTCCAAAATAAAACAAAATAAAAACTTTTGATTCTTAAAGTGTATGAATCCTCAATGCATGGGGATGAGTGGACTTTAACAATATTGTAAAAGATAAAGGTTGGTAGTCACTTTTGAATACGTATGGAGTTGTTAACAAGATATAATTGAGATTCCCTTATAGGATGGTTTATTTAATTGATTATTGGCATTAAGGGAACTCCCTTATAAGGGAAATCACATGTTCCATCTAGATTAAATAGAATATAACCCACCACTCTTGACAACCGAATCGTCAATCCACATAAGTTAGTAAGCATGAACTCTAAAATTGATTATTTTAACTTAATGAGATTTATGTTGAGAGTATCCAAAGTCATCTCCACAATATTTGTAGCGATAGTCTAGATTGTCACTAATTATGGAGAGACTTCAACCAAGCCATTAATAATGATCACCACCAATTCCTTCCATCCCCAATAGTATATACATTCATCTATTTAATTGCTAAGCGAGATTTGTTATGTTGTCATTTAATTTTAAAGTGATTTTGATGTAAGATTGATTGAGTAATTATATTATCTTGTTCCATGAAATAATGTTGATGTATGACTGATAAATATAGACTGGAGTTATGAGTTGTGATCGATTAATGGAATTAGACACCTTCTTGTTCCTTAGAACAGTCACCGGCCCTAAGACCTTAAGTGGTCAAAAGCAATCGGATGAATCCTGGGCTTGAGCATTTCTTATGTGTCTTGGAGGTCCTAACCATGCAGGATAGGTTGGGAGGGTAATTATTTTTGTATTTAGGACATGCTTGATAATTATTTTTAATTTTCTTCAGTTGATTGTGATCTGTTGAATGATGTCGCTATTTATGTTTATGTGTTAATCATGTGTCTTTTTTAATTATGATGCCATGTTGATTATGCGTCGTTATGAATTATGTGATGACGTTAATTTCCTAATTATGAAAAGAAAAAAATATATTTACCTGTTGTATATCGCTATTTGTTGCCGTAACTGAGGGGTCGTTACATATGGTATCAAAGAAGGTTCAACGTTACGACTTGGGATCATTATGCCTTCCACTGTATTAAACATTTGATTAATAACTTATGGCTAATTGAAATTGAAATTTGTCCATGTAGGTAATCATGGTTATAGGATGTCGCAGAGGTAGATGACCTGGTGCTAGGGGAGGACATGTGATTTCTCCAGTAGAATCCATGCCAAAGGTGTCCAACCCCCAAGGAGAATAAAAAGTCATTGGACAAGAGCAGTTTTTTGTGGGGGATGTGGTTGGTTTGATGAGATCCTTTCAAAGGATGTTTCAGGCCTTGATTAACCAACTAGATAGAGATGAGGTCAGGGTGTCTATACCCAATGAGGGTTCACAACATGCTCGATTTGGTAGTGGTAGAATTCATAGATAACTTGAGAAGGTTAAGTTTCTCGAGTAACTCATGGGTTCCACAGATGGCTCAGTCGTCGAGGCATGGTTGGAGAACATGGCGATGTGATTTGCACTTCATGATTATACCTCCAACATGAAGGTCCACATGATGGTCTTTCAGTTGAAGGGGAGTGCTCTTCTATGGTGGAAGACGCTCCTACCACAATTAAACATGGTCATGTTGAGCACTCAACACACCCTAAAAAGTCTACATAAAATTTCACTTTCTGGGTACCACTTGATCTTTTGGCATTGTCTGATATGGAAAATGTGTCCTTTGCTTATCATTTTTGTTTCTCATTAAGTCTTTAAAAGCTTGCTTGGACATGTGAAAATCATTAACTTAAAAGACTAATATCTAAATTAGAGAAATGACAGTTAAGGTTTTCCCAGACGTGCTTAAGGATTTCAACATAGGGAAGGATTAAGCGTGAAAGAGAACACTAGACAAAACCAAAGTTGTCGAGCCCCAATCTTCATCGGCATCAGCAGACGCGAAATTTATTTTGCAACAACAACCACCAAGAATGTTGTCGATGACCGATCAATTCAGCACCGGCAAAAGGTTAAAAGAATAAGCATTTAACGAAATATGAAATAATAATCTCTGAACTCCAAGACATTTTTGGCATCGGAAGTTTTTTCAGGAGTATACCAATGGAAACATGCATGAGGATATCATTGATTACTGATCTACCCACTAACAAGACAACGTGATGAGTGCAACACCTACATTAGGGTTTTCGGTGCCATCGAAGCACCTCACCTGCTACCTATCTATGTCCCTGACTGACTAATAGTAGGGGAAATATGTTATTAGACCATCCTGCAAGCGTACAATGCTACTTTGGTAAAGGATAAGAAGCAGGCCTTCATACCTTATGGGTTTCATATTGGTTTCTACATGGTGAAATACACATCTCAGGCCAAGAAAGAAGGGTTAAGCCAATTGGAGTTTTGATTTCAGATTGGTCACTTTCGCAAGCACAACCCTAAAGGTTTAGTTCTGAAGCATGCATCCCAAGTATCTTCCTGCTGGCCATATGCCCATGATAGATTTGAGGATGAGATCTTCACTGAAAATGCTCAAGACTGGAATGAAGTGGTCGCAAGGATGGAAGATACCAAGGAAACCATATTCAAGGCTCTAAGATGGGATGAGCAAGCATCAGTACTTGAAAAAATAGTTCAGGAGACCATCAAGACCAGAGAAGAGATGACCTCAGTAGAAGTGGTGGGATTACCCAAGGGGGTCACCGGAGTAGTGGAGATTGCCCAGGTAGCCCCAATACTAGACATGGATCTCTCTGAGGTTCAAAATGTGCAGGGGATGGGGGGACTCATGTATCAACGGGCCCAGTGACTAATGAAGTAGATGCAGGACAACCCAGAACTCATTGTAGTGCCAAAATTTCTAACCGAAAGTCCAGAAGAAAGCCCAGTGGGGGCGAGCGACCCTGATTCCATAAACTTGGGTAATAACAACGGGTCTAATAACCATGATTCCACAAGGTTGTCAGTTGAAACACTGGTAGGTGTGATGATTCAAATAAAGGCGGGTTGAGTATTAGTTGGAGAAGGCACGCCTAATCCTTTGAGTGAATTTATAAATATATATAGCGATGATGAGAGCCCGGAGACATCTCTCGGGACCCTTGTGTAGATCCAAGAAGAAAAGGGACCTGAGAAGGATGATTTTCCTGATCTTGAGGTCTAGATCCAAGAAATCAAAAGAAAGGAAAAAGAAACCGAAAATGTTCCCGACACAAAGAACCCCAAAGCGTCGGAGACCTCAGTCGACGACTCGAAGGGTAAGTCGGAACAGGACGAGCCAAAAGGAGGATCCCCACAAAAGGAATTCGATGATTCAACTGCCCACGAGCAAGTGAGTGGGTATTTTCCTGAAGTCTCTTTTTCTCTTAACACTCAGATCCTCGATAAGAAACAACCAGAGGCCAAGCCCTCGGAGTATAAAGAGAAAGTTTAAGAACATGATCAGGAACAAGTATACACCGCTGGAAATCTGGGAAACACACTTACATGGGGTAATTAGTGGATTCTTGAACCGGTGGATGAGGTGGATGATATCTATGCAATCTCCTATGATCGAAAGAAGAGGGCCATCGTCCAAAGAACCATGAAGAAAAGGAGAATCACATTGGATCGCTCCATCCTCATCACCACAGAGGAGGATTTGATAAACACAAAAAATTCCAGAACATTCGAGCTCATCGGTGTGGGGATGGTGATTTTGGATGCCACCCTAGATAGAGATAAACCAGATGAAAAATAGTTGGTTTTCTCCCTAAAGGAGCTAGATCATTTGTGCCATTTGGATGAATACTATAAGGGCACCACTTAGACCACATTTTATCTGAGAAGTGAGTTCGAAGCGAATTACAACAGGTTCACACACGAGCAGAACCTATTCACTGTGAAGATAGCCAAGATCTAGGAAGACACTCTCATGGAACTCGCAACATGCAAGGATGTGGAGCGATGGCATGAAAGGGTGTAGCAAGCCATAGAATGAATTGAATACATCGATGCAGTCCAGTAGGGCCGAGATAAAGAATAACATGGCATCTGAGTGTTGGGAAAAAGAAGTCTTGATCGTATGAAGCAACCGGTCGAGTACTGGGCTAATATGTCTCAGGAACCACACAGAGAAATTCAAAAGCAATGGGAAAAATGCGAGAAGCATTGGGGTAAAATCAATGAAGCAATGAAGGATATAGGACTCCTCGAGTTTGGTGACCCCGAATACTTCATCAACTTATGCAACATAGTCGGATCTATTGCTAAGCAAGACTCACTATGGGCATAAGAGCTAGCAAAGGTGACTGATACGCCGTCATAACAAGTGAAAATATTTATGGAACATCCGATGAAGGCTCAAACCATGCTATAGAAGTTAAACACCAGTCTGGTGAAGTACCGAGTGCATGCAGTGGATATCAAAGGATTCTATTTGGCTCTAATGGAACAACACCAGTTTCCATGGGCTCAAACCTGTGACGAACTATTTATCAGTTGGTTCGATTATGAGAAAAGTCATCCTTTCAAATAACTATCTTGAGTTGACTATTAAAGAAATTGTTAGAAGATGACGCCATGTGGCGTATTTTGATTTTCTTAAACTGCACTTAGTCATTGTTTTCAGTTGAACTTTAGATTATAAATAAAGGCATCGACCAATTAGTTAGGGGTCAATGGTTGTGGCAAGAAATCTTTCTTTCTAGCTGTTAAGAATTATTTTGAAGTTGCTTTGAATTGAGAAGTCCTTCTGGACCAAAGACAAGTTATTTTCATCAATTGTATGTGTGATTGGACATAGAGAAGAACTATTTCATATCATGTTTCATGAATGATGTTGTAATGAGTAAGAGAAATTAATTTTGTTTTCAAGTTATTTGGTGCAATGTTTGGTTGTTCTTTGCTTTAATGATGAAGATGAATCGTTGTGTTATTATGTGATGAATGGTTCTGGTAGATGAACTATTTTTCTTGCCATTATCTCATTGCATATGTATTTTCTTTTTGGTAGTTAGTACTTCAGACAGTAATTGGATGCTCACATGGTTAATGTATTAGTACTAGGCCTGTGGTATGAAAAATTTGTATGCATGCTTGAGTAGTGGGTTATCCCAAGTTCAACCTATTCCCCTTAGTTAATATTAATTCCTTTTTTGTTTCCAAGTTGGTTTATACCAGCTTACATCTCATATCGGTCCCACCCAAGAGAAAATATACAAAGGATAATATTCCAAACTTAAGGAAGAGCCTTCACAAGAAAACGTAAATCCCATCGATAATTTGGTCGGATCACAAGATCTAGAGAACCATTCCACTATTAAATGTTGCAGAGTCTAATTGGGCCTTGATGGCAGGTTTGGTTCTTAATGTTGAGTCAAGGGATTTAAGACCCATCAACAGAATTGGCACTAGAAGGAGGGCCTGAGAATTAATGGCTATATATACATTCTACAAAGTATTTCAAACATCCTATAGATTCAAAACATCCCACATGCATGGATATTCATTCCCAAAACAACCCACACATGCTGAGTACTCTCAGAATGAGTAACTCACCCCAGCCCAAGGAAGAACTTTTTCACCCTGAAATACCTTACTCTCTTTCTCACAAGGATGTAAATCAATTCAAAAGGATCACAAGAGCCTACACTCGACAGATCGGTGCATTGTCCTTATTTCCCATACTCCCTCTAAAAACCAGTGGTTAGTATTCTCGATGAGGTTTTCGTACACTCGGTAGAAGACTTAATAGATTTCACAATTACCGAAATCCAAGAACCTCTTGATTTGATACCTGAAACGCTAGTCGGCAACGTCTTTGAACCAAATAATTTTTCGGAAGAATAGGAGTTTAACTCAGAGTCTGAAGATATGGAAGGCAACAACGACCATAGTGATGAAAGGGGGAACCCACCTCTGAAAAATCAACCCTGGTTAGCAAGAGACTCTTTATCCCTCCTAGGACTAGTTCATAACCTCCCCCATCATTCAGAGAATTTGCTTCCCAAGTTCGATCCCAAAACCTATGGATTTCCAGAAGATCATATCAAGAAATTTATACTAGCGATCAGGTTTATGAACGTCCAACATGAAGATGTAGTATGCAGACTTTTCCCCTATACGTTTGAAAATTTGGCTTCCATGTGGTACTTCAACCTACCAATAGGATCTATAACTAGTTGGAAGAAGTTCCATAAAGATTTTCTAGACAAATTTGCCAAAGAAATTACTATGGGAGCTCTGATGGCCAAGTTGTTCACTGCCACCATGAGTTCAAAAGAAAGGCTCAAAGAGTTCAATAAAATATTCACGACTATCTTAAACAAGTTCCATCTCGAAGCTAAGCCAAGTCAGGAATTACAAGTCGAATTTTATGCTAACGCTCTCCCAGCTTCCATTTCCATGTTCGTAAAAAGGGTTGCTAAATGAACCCTAGCTGATAATTTCGAAGAAGAAAAAATGATAGAATTCCAAATGAAAGGGTGTAAATAAGGTAAGGTTTCATTAGTTAAGAAATAAGCTCAACCTCCCCCTAGGAGAGGATTCCTTTTGACTATACCATCAAGGAAACAAGGAGAACAAACTCCCGACAAAGGTAATGGAAACATAGAATATCTACAAGGCATGGTTAAGAAACTATCAAATGAGGTCATAGACATGAAGAGAAATGTAGGGAAAGGAAATCAAGGCCAGAGGGCCTACAAGCCTTTCTTTAAAAGTAACCCACAGTTCAAGGTGATTGAACCTCCCCCAACTAACTTAAATATCGATCTAGGGAATGTGGCATCTGATTCTTTCTATACATATCACCAGGAAAACTACTCCGAAAGAGACTGCCCTCAATGGGTGCACACCATGAATTTGATGGCCAATCGGTTTCTAGACGAAGTCTCCTTGACTGAACGATTGAGCAATTCAGTTATGAATATTGTTGACCAGGAAGAGGTTGATCCATCACAAGATACAGCCATGCTGATATGGGATCCCGACCTGATCATTCCTTCCGACGACCTGTTTGAGTCTCAAGAACCACCCGTCAAGGTATCGGTGGTGCAAATGCGTAGTAAAGGTCCACCTATCTCAAAAGAAATCACTTCCACCCAAATTTCGAGAGACAATACATCCCCTAATCGCCTGAAAACACCATTTTCTTATAGTAAGAAACCTATAATCATCCATACCCGAGAATCGTCCAAAATTGATTACAACGTAGTTGAAGATTTGAACAAGTTAAGGGCTAACATATCAGTCATGGACATATGAAGGATCCCTCGGAAGAAGGACTTCCTGTTACATAATTTGAACTCAGTAGAAGACCCTACAACTACCAATGGTCAGGAAAGAAATCTAGCTTCCACAAACTTTATAAATAAACCAACTGTGAATACATGTTCAGAAGATAAGAAGGGGAAGCCTTTTGTGTTAATGTTTAAGCCATTATTATAGATGTTTTCATTTCATTAGATAACAATAGCATAATCCAAGATCACTGAGGAATACACAATCACAAGAGACACAACATTTATCCTAGGAAACCCTCTAGGGGAAGAAAACCCAACAAAACTTCCTTAATATAGATAACCAATACAATGCCAAGAGATCTCTTATGCTAATACAGAA
>SNQJ01S0177476.1:2041-19810 GCA_010110895.2 Picea sitchensis
GCATGACCCCCCACATGCTAGACGCAACAAAGTCAGTAGGTCTATTCATGCAAAGAATATAACACATAGACAACATAGATATGACTATATCTTCATTGTATTGTAAAAAATGAAGATATATGATGATGTAAGATTAAAGGTGTGACTCCAAACAAGTTGTTGGTTTACTCGGTTTGGGTTTCTAGGGTAAAATATCTATTTAATGTGTGTGTGCCATTGTATATTTTCTAGTTTTATCAAGAATATATTTGCAGTAGATAATTGTATAAGGTTAAAATATACATTTGGCATCAGAGATGTTAATGTCTTTAGGAGGATTCCTTTTTAGATAAGGTTTGGGCTTGGGTCTGTGATAAGACTTGCTACACTGGGAGATCTGTGGTTTCGATTCTTCAGGTGAAAATAAATGGTGAGTAGTTTGAAAATAGAGATAGGGAAATTTAATGGGAAATTTTTTGAGCCATGGAAGCTTAAGATAGAAGATTTGTTTGTGGAAAAATATCATTGGATTATTGTGGATACATGTACTACACCTACAGAAACATCAGTAGAAGACTATGCAAAGTTGGATCAAAAGGAAAATAGCATAATCCAGTTGTGTCTCTCAAATTCAACATTATTGAACGTGCCAGGGGAAGCTAGAACCATGGATTTATGAAATAAGTTAGGGAATTTATATTAGTCTAATTCCCTGGTAAACAAACTTTTCACGTGGAAGAATTTGTTCAACCTTTGGATGAAGTATGGAGACTTAGTGACAAAGCATCTAAACACCTTCAATATAGTTGTAAGTCAGTTGTTATATATTGTTGGATGTAAGCCTAACCAGGAAGAAAGGCTATTTTTGGAAGAGAAGCATGCAATGAGGAAAGGACATCTCGAATGAAAAGAAGCACATGTAAGAGAAGTAGGTGAGGCGTGCATTCAAGGAATACCTAACGAAGCTAGGGTTAGGGTTTTTGTAATGTATTGTAATGGTTGATGAGCCAAGGGTATAAATAAGTAGTATTTAAGAGACACAGAGAGATAGGGAGAGAGAGAGAGTTGTAAGAACTGTATGAGTCATTAAGTTGATGAGTTAGGGAAGGATTAAACGACTCGATATTGAGGTTTATATCGCAGGATGAGGAGCCTGGTGCGATCTAGTCAGCCTCGCAGGGATCGAGGATCCTGAGGACTGAGAGATCCTCAAGATTTCTTTTACTATTTATGACGATTGAAAAATAAAAGTCAATCTTCCTTTAAACCGCGTTATGTCTGATTCCTGTGAATTTCAATGGCTCATATATATTCAGGATCTCTTTAATTATCTTGAGGTAAAAACAATTGTCCATTTTTTTCATAAAATCACAACAATTCAAACCAAAATTCAGAAAATATCTAACATCACACAATATTATTTCCTAAAAGTTTTTTAACCATTTTCTTTCCTAATTACTTCAAATAAACAAAAAATTCAATCAAGAATATATCACAAAACATAGTAATAACGAGGATATTTGTACCTTTTGCTCAACTCAACATACCCCCCATCTTACCTTCTTTCATGTCCTCATGCAAGAAGAGAGTTTACATGTAAAGAAATGATACTGAAGGGAGGAGAGGTCTTTTCTCTAGGCCTCATGAACCCATTCTTACCTTTAAGCTCTTCAAAAGCAACATCTTCCTCCTTCTTACGAATTTGATAATTAATCTGATAACCCTCTGGAGGATACCAAATAATGGGAGGAATGTATTTGCATTCAATCCAGGTAGACCCTTCATCCAGGATCACTCTAGCATACCTCTCTAACCTGAAGGTGGTTGCATGAAAATTTCTGAAACCAAATGGTTCCCTGTTCTTGACTACATTTGAGGAGATATCCCATGTTAGTTTGGAAACATAAATGGATTCTTCTTTAAGCTCTCTAAAATACTGTAGACCTAAACGTACAACATGTCTGTGGATGGGAGCTAAAGATTCTACAACCTTCTCCCTCTTCATGAATTTTTAGTGTTGCATAATGGTATCGATGGATTTAGGAGGTTCCCTTCTAATCCATAGGTCTAATCCAGTCTCCCTTTTCATGAAAACCTTATGAGCTTTATCCCACCTAGTTTGGTTTTTGGAAAAAGACAAGAATGCTTGAAACTGTATGTCCCCAGTGAAAGGATTAGGGTTCTCTTTTCTGTTTCCTCTTAGGATTAAGTTGTGAAGGTATAGTTCACACAGAAAGTATTGTACTCCATCCTCTTGTTCTCTAAAACATGAAACAAAATAAAAAACAATGGTGAACTACAAAGGTTTGCCTGCTCTAATAGATTTTACCATTAGCAATAGATAACGTTCTAATAAAAATAAGGTGTAATTAGTAGCAGGAGCCCTGCAAACTACTATATCAGAATAAACAGAGAAAATATCTTTGATTTGATCCAAACCTCCATCTAGTTGGCCCTGTACTTTCTTCACCTTTCCTTTAGCTCTGTTGAGCTCAGCAAAGGTCTCATTCTCTGTTATCGACATGGCTTGAAGTTGTTTGAAAATTTTTTGATGTTATAACATTGTTACCGTTTCATTTTTGCATTGATTTAGGTTTTGTTGGGATTGTACCAGTTTTGCTTCCATCCTGCTAATAATGGCATCCTATTCAAGGGAATGAAATGCTTATTCAGTATGAACGACTGTCTCTATTGTTGTTGTTTCTTCTATTGTTGGATCCTCTGTCTGAGTTTCTATTTCAACTGTTTCCAAAGGAGCATACATTTATGTTTGCGTTCCAACAAAATTGGTGTGGAATTTCCTTCTGGGAAGTGGATTTATTCCCTGTATTCTAGGCCTCTTGTATTTCTTCTTCCCATGGGCCTTGTCAGCCCGTTCCAACTGCTTCCTAAGTTGTCTAATTATTTTTTTTAATCTACCAAATTTTTGTTTTAATACTTTTATTTTCTTAACCCTTTTTCTCAATATCTTGTTTTCTTGTTTTAATTTTCTAATTTTTTTGTTGCCTTTTCTTATTGTTTCTTCCTATTTATGGGGAATTTCGAGGTATTCCCCACCTTGATCAGCTGCTAACTGCTTCCCTATTTCTTTTGGGTGCTTTTTTTGTTCCAAAGGACTATTTACCTCAATGTCAAATTTTGGCTGTTATGTTCCTTCAGGAGGTGGCATCTCCATATCAAGAATATCCAAGACAGGGTTTGAATGAGAATAAGTTGGTGCTTGGGGTTCTACAGACCTGTCTGTGTCTTCAGTAAATGATGTCTCTAAATTTCCCAATACTTGGGCCATCTCTACTTCATAACTTCTAAAGAAATGTTTTGTAAGGATTTCAAGTGATGGATGATCTGTCTGTATAGGTTTTTGAGTGTTTTCATGTGAGGGATGTTCTATTTGCATAGTTTCCTGAGTGATTTCAGGTTGGACTATCTTTTTACCTCTTTTTCTTTTTACAGTGGAGGTTTCAGGAACATAAATTGTCCTTTGTCTCTTCTTCTTTGATGTTTCTGTCTATATGGTCTAAGTTTCTGCCAATTGGATGGGGTCTTCTTCCATTTCAGGATGGGGTACTGGAATTTTAATTTGGGCACTATATCCTTCAACTTGGGCTTCCTCAATCCCTTGTGGGGGAATTTCATGGTGGATTTCAGGTTGTTCAATTTGTAGGGGCCTATCCAGCTCAATTAAATATCCCCAAGTTATTTGTGTGTGGTTTAAGGCCCTTTTTACTATTAATTTGACTAATCCATGGTGACTAATTATATTGGTAGGGTCTTTTTCCTTCTCAGTCCTTGCAACGACTTCATGTGGAATGACATTTAAAAAGAATGGAAAATTTTATCAATGGCTGTTTTTTTAGTGTTGCTAGAAGTTTGAGGTGGTGCGGTCTCACAACATCGTATCACCCATCACATGTGCTATATCTCTATATTACTCCTGCTATATCCCTCCATGGCTCGCTGAGAGCATTGAGGTTGATTCCTTTCCCTTTTTTGTCTAAGTCTTCTCCTAGTTCCGCGAAGGACTCCACAACCTCCTTGAGTGTTGTATATTTCTTGGTCCACTGTGTGCCTTCATTTGGGAGGCATGTTACCACCGCTATAATTTCCTCAGTGACTAGAATTTTTATGTCTTGAATCACAGAGACTCCCCTTTGTAAGTCTTGGAAAAATGCTAGTGTGATATTTATGTTGTATCCCTGCAATCTGTTGAAATATTATGTCCACACCATACAATGTAAAATTTCCCTTGCTTCGTTGGTTACTTGCAGCAATGTGGGCTCTTGGCGGATGCTTCGACCTCCCATGTCTTATGTAAACAAGTCAGCACAACTATTGTTCCCGATTGCAAGCTTAGTTAGACCATCTCGTGAGAAAATATTACCAGAAATGGTAAAAGTTACAGAACAAAAAATGTATATAGAAATATGAATTTCCTCATTAATTGTAATCATTATTATCTATCGATAAATGTGCAGAATATCCACCCCCTGATAAATGAAAAGTTTGAACTCGACCATCGATATGTGCGAACGTAATGATGGAAGCCATTTTAAGTGAATTATAATTATTACATCACTACCACTGGGAGAACAATCATTACGAACCTTCAAATCACTTTAATGTTAATCATGAACAATAATCACACCTTTTGTGGGAAGTAGAAGTTTTAAATACCCATGTTCAAATATGTTTAAGGAAGAATATTCCGAGTAGTCTAAATTTTTTCACGTTTTTATAAATATTACACATGTCATAACTTTGTTACTTTCCCTTGTGTTGAATATAACCAGAATGATAGACCCATTTTAAGAAAGGAAATCTAGCAACACACAAAAAAAAAACTTAACATATTTAAGATAAACTTCCATACCACAGGCATAGCCACTGCTACCAGCAGGCATCCATATCCTCGACAAGGTTTCCTTTTAACCCATAGATACACCTGTATCGTCAATAAATAGTTTGAATCATCTTTTCCCAAAAACACCACTGTCCTAGTTTGGTAGTTAGATAACGAGAATGCCACTCACTAGATCGTAACCTAAGTGAACAAGTTGGCTCATGATGAGACCTCTTGTCCTTTTATGCTAAATGTCAAAGGACATTTCCCTATTGTGGAAGACATATTGGGAATGCCACTTATGTTATTTTATTATGATCATGGTAGGTTGGCTCATTATGAGACCCCCTATCCTTTGTGGGAGAAGTTTATTTTCTTTATTTATATTTAATTATTATTTCCCTTCTTTTTTGGGGAGGGCATTTATTAAGGGAGGCTCATCTACTCCTTAAGAGTGTGGGATGGTGTAAGAAGTGTAAGGATTCCAAGTAAAAATGTGCCTTGGACTCCTTATTATGATGTAAAGGAAAATTATCATTCAAGTATATGTATATATATATAGGGGAAAGAAATGAATTGTGGTGGTCAAGGATTATGAACAATATTAAGATACTTCGAAAAAATCAATTCAAAAATAATTTGATAAGGTATGCTAGATAGTCCACAAAATAAAATGACAAATCGTTACTATGATAATTAGAAGTGATGTTGCTGAAAATTAATTAGTAAATTTCATACCCAAAGGATTGGCTAAACATATCATAAGGACGTATTGTTGGTGAAAAATCGTTTCTTTCAAAGGAAGCGAACAACAACAAAAAGGAACAACAGTTGTTTCTTTTCAAATTAACAACGTTACCTGGAAAGAAGGAACGAAAATCACGACAAAGGGAACGAAAGTTGTTACATTTTAATCAACGATACGACTCACAAAAGGGAACGAAAATCACAACAAAGGGAACGACAGTTGTTCCATTCAAATGAATGACACTACCCATAAAGGGAACAACAATCACAACAAAGGGAATGAAAATTTTTCCATTCAAATAAATGACACTAGCCACAAAGGAGCAACACTCACACGAAGGGAACGAAAGTCACTACGTTGGAATGAACAACACCAATTATTTTCAAGTTTTAACCATCTAATTAAATAATTGGAAACCTCCCACAAACATTTTTGTTTTAGCGAATCTAGGATTGATTATTCATCAACTAAATTTGTTCAATTTTTATGGGTAGGTTTATTTAATGATCGAAGTATTGGATGGTTTGTTAGTGCCATGCATTCATTTTCCATTTACTACAACTGTGCATTATTTTAGTGTAGTCGCCCAATTTTTTCTGCGGAACATGACATATTCATAATCTATGTGAAGCAAGGTTTACATTCGATGGATTCTTCAAAAATGACACAGGAGTAATTTGAAATTTTGGATAAGGAACATAAAAGAGTGATAATTATATTTATTACAACCATGTTTTCTAGTTCTTATTCTCCAAAGTTCTATATAGTGACTTTCCTAGAAAGTAAAGATCTAAAATCTTAATCAAATCCTTAAAGAAAACTATATACAATATGTACAGTGCTGATAAAAATGATAACTTCATGGAACTAAAGATGCTGGGTTAACTTCCTAGCCAACTAAAATCTGAATAGTAGGATCATTACTTACTTCTTGGCAAAATGATTCTTTTGAAAGCGGTTGGTGGTAGAGTCATAGCCAATGTCCATTTACCAGAAAAGGAGAACTAGACCCATCGATGGTAACTAAAATGGAAGTGTCGTTATCATGAACTTTATTGATTTCATATGGTCCCAGTCACCTTGTCTGCAAATTTTCAGGAGAATCCTAAAATATGGAATCATAGAGAACCACCCAATCACCTTTCTGAAAGGATTTCTTCTTGATATGTTTATCGTGTCATCTAGCTCTCTATTGTTGAATAACATTTGTGCGTTGAAGGGAGAACATGCGTTCTTCATCTAACTCATTGAGTTGTTGTAAGCATTGTATGTGTTCCATTGTAAGATCCAGTCCAATTTCCTGGGCCATTCTTAGAGTCTTGATCTCAAATTCAATTCGAAAGATAAGTTCTTTTCCAAAGACTAGATGATAAGGAGAGTAGCCAGTAGTGTTACACCATGTTGTGCGATAGGCCCATAAGGAATTTGGAATCTAAACTGCCCAATTTTGATGGTTTGTTGAGTCTGTTTTTGTTAATATTGCCTCCAAGACTTTATTGGTACTTTCCACTTGTTTGTTTTCCTGTGGGTGGTATGGAGAGGTAACTCTATGTTTAATTTGATAATTGCACAGAGTGGCCGTGATTTTATGTACTGTAAATTGTGACCCTCCATCAGTGATTAATTCCTTGGGTAATCCATAACATACAAATAATTAAAAGATGAAATTGATGACTTCTTCCTCAGTTGTGTTTGGCAAGGCTATTGCTTATACCCACTTGGTCATATAGTCTGTTGCAACTAGCATATAGGATTTATGGTTTGATTTTGGGTTGTAGGGGCCAACAAAGTCCAGTTCCCATATCTCAAAAGGTTATGCCACCACTTGTGCTTGTAGGGGAATTTCATCTGCTTGGCCTAGTCAGCCCATCCTCTTACAATTGTCGCAGGCCTGTACACAATTCTTCACATATTTGAATATTGAGGGCCAATAGTAGCTCATCTGTAAAGCCTTATGCCCATTTCTGCGGTTTGAAAAATGTCTGCCACAGGTTTCATCGTGACTCACCTTCAAGACATCGTAAATTTCATCATCTCTGGCACATCTTCGGATTTGAAGATCATACCATGTGTGGAAAAGATATCCACCAATCTAGGTTATCTGTGCACTGCGTTGAACAATTAATTTCATTTCTCTTCATGATAGGTGTGTTGGTAGTTTTCAAGTTGCTAGATAATTTTCCACATGAGCATACCACGGCATCCTAATAGTGACAACGAACAAGTGTTCATCTGGAAATTGGTCGTCAACTTTCAAAGAGATATCGGTTTTGGGTACGTGAGACAAGAAATCTACAACGATATTCTCTCTTCCGGGCTGATCCTTCATGGTGATGTTGGACTATTGTAATAGTAATAACCACTGAGTAACCCATCCATTAGTAATTGGCTTGTTATCTAAATATTTAATAGCAGAATGATCAGTATACAAAATAAATGGATAGCATGTTATATAGTGGCGAAATTTATTAATAGCATGTATAATGACTAAAAATTATTTTTCTATTGCTGTGTAATTTAATTTGTCAGGAGTAATGTTTTTGATAACAAAATAAATAGCATAGGGTTTCTTGTCTTCTTCTTGTCCAAGGACAACACCTATAGTGATATCTAATGCATCTGAAGAGATATGAAATGGTAATTTCCAATTTGGTCCTCTTAGCATCAGTGTTGTTGAAACCAACCTTTTGAGATCTGCAAATGCAACATCACACTTATCAGACCACTGAAATTCTGCATTACCAATTAAAGCATGTAAAGGTGAAACTATTCTTGAAATTTTTTCTATGAATTTGTGATAATATCCCGCACAGCCAAGGAAAATATGTACTTCATTTTGTGTACGAGGTGTAGGTAGATTAAGGATTACCTCTATTTTTTTTGGGTCTACCTTGATTCCATCAGAAGAAACATAATGTCCTAATACCACACCTTCATTCATCATCATATAACATTTCTCATGACTCAAACATAGCCTGGTAGCAATGTATCGTTCCAATACCTTCTCCAGATTTATTAAGGCTTGATCAAAGTCAATGCCATAAGGGGTGAAATCATACCTGTAAACTTCAAGTCCTTCATTAATCAAATCAGAAATATGCTTAAAATAACTCTCTAGAATGTAGCTGAAGCATTACAAAATCAAAAGGGAAATACTCTATATGCGAAGGTACCCCAGGGACATGTAAATGTCATTTTATCGTGGTATTCTGGAGCAATCTGGATCTAATTATAACTGTTAAAACCATCTAGGAAGGAAAAAAACTGCTTCCCTGCTAAAGTATCAAGGACCTGATCAATAAAAGGTAGGGAAAGTGGTCCTTCTGGGTATATTTATTGAGTTCTTTGTAGTCTACATAGATTCTTCACGTCCCATTCTTTTTAAGGACGATTACCAATGGAGATACCCACTGACTTTCTGAAATAGGATAGATGAAATCTACATCCAACATTTTTTGTAATTATTCTTTAACAACGTGCCTGAGATGAGGATTCAATATTCATTGGGTCTATCATATGGGTCAGACATATTTTTCAATATATATATGATGTGTACAGAGTTGGGGATCAATTCCCTTCATATCGGGATACTCCCAAGAAAAAGCTTGTTGATATTTAGAAAGGATCTGAATCAATTTTTGATGTTGTTGCTCATTCAAATTAGCATTAATATTTAGAAATCTCCCTGGTGCAATTTCAACTGAAATGTTGTTATGGATAACAGTAGTGGGAATCTTTTGCTCCATCAATTCTTCCAAAGGATCTCCCTGTGCTTCATTATCTAAAACAATTTTTAGCATTTGACATGTTGGGTTGCCTATAATGGATGGAATGTTAATGAATCTACTAATCACATAATCCTCTAGTTGGTTTTTGAGCCCAAGAACTTCTTCCGGTGTGAGAGGAGATCGTAGGTTTTCTTCTGGATATCTAGGTGGTTGCAACTAATGATGTATGACAGGATGACTTGGTTTAGATGGAGGATACAGGATAATTTTCTGTATATCACTTCCTCTAGCGATTGTCATGTTGCCTATGCGACATCCAATGTATGCATCAACTGTTACGAGCCATGGTCTTCCCAATATCAATGGGTGTCCATCGATTCTACTTCTTGGGCTGATAATTAGGAAATCCACAGGGTATTCCCAAGAGTTGACCAGAATTTCAATATCTTGCAATGTGTCGACTGGTTTAACCACCGATATATCAACCAATTCTAACATTGTTGAAGTAGGCTCGAAGGAGGTGATACCTGGGACATCACAGGTCTCCATGGTCATAATATTAATGGCTGCCCCCAAATCCACTAGTGTCTTTAGAAAAAAAAAACCTTGTATCTGAAATGTTACCACGAGATTTCCTGGGTCTATGTACTTTAATGGCTCATTTTTTCCTAGAATAAGAATGGACAAAGTTCCTATCACATGAACAATTGATGGATTCTTAGTTTTCCTGACAACCCTCTTCCCACATAATTCTTTAATTGTTTTTTCATAAATAGGAATATCATGTAAAGCCTGTAGGAGTGGGATTTTAACACATATATTCTTTAGTTCCTCGACGATATCGAAGTTAGGATATAAAGTTTTTTTTTCTATCATCAACCTCTCTGGAAACGAAGGAGAAGAGATTTTTTATTCGACTATGTTTTCCCCCTATTCTATTTCTTCAGTTATGACCATAGTTGATGGTTTTATTGTTGGTTGTATATTATTATCATTCTCCTGTTCTTGATGAATGTCACTTTCCTCAGGATAAATTATATGCCCTGATCTCAACTGGAGTTCGTTTCATCCTACTGAGTTGATTTCCCACTCCAAATTATTGACAATTTGCATGAGCTCAACTGGTTTGTTATTCGGATTTGGGTTGGATTGAGTTGGTAGTTGAGGGTGCATTTGAGGTTGAGAATTCTAGGGTAGTTGAAGTTGATCTTGTAAAGTGGGTTGGGCTTGAGGAGCCATTCCCATGGGTTTATTGGCCATTCCCATCGGGCGCTTCCAATTTTGATTCCAATTTGGGGCTTTAGAAGCTATATTAGTCCACTATGAAGGATAGGGGTTATTATTTGAATTCTGCCAAAATGGGGTAGGGTATTGCAAGTTAGGCCAGGTGGGATTTGCAGCTGGTTGATTTGGCCAGGGTGTAGTACGATATTTTTGGGACTGCTAGGAGAGATTAGAAAAGGTTGGCCTTGGGATGCATTTCCAGAATTATGTTGTTGATTATATTGCCAAGAAAAGAAAGAATAAGGATATTGTATTGTAACTGGGGGTCAAGCTTTCCACTCATGACATTGAGCCATCAAATATATTGGTTCTATTTCCTCTTCTTCTTCTTCTTTAAATACAACTTTTAGTCCTGGGAGTGAAGGACATTGCTCTGTCACATGGTCCTTGACACATATAGCGCAAGCCTGAACCACATTGAAGGGACACTCCCTCGAACCATGTTTCCTTATGAATCATGGAAAAAATAAGGCCAATGAATGCTCTCCTTATGCTTGTTTCTGTTTAACTTGTATAACATCCAATTGTGTAGTTAGAGTAATCAAAATGTTTGTTTTAAATTTTTCTAAAAGATTACCAACTTCTTCTCAGGTGACGCCCCCGCTAGTAATGGTACTACTTCTAGTGATGGGAGCCTGTATTCTCGATCTGGTTTGTGTAATTCCATGTGAACACCTGATGCACAATTGGACAATGTCATCATATGTTTCTTGATAAATATCACCTTTTCCCATTAAATTCAATGTTTGTACCCACTCCTCCTTCATACCTTTTATTAGAGTGGATTTAAGTACCTCACCTGGTAGTGTATCATAAGGTGATCTCTGCAAATTATATTGAAATCTCTCAACATATTCCTCTAGTGTTTCATTTTCTTTAGCAGCCATTTTAAATATTTCATTCTTTAAATCCCTAGTTCTAAGTAGTCTTGATATTTTGTAAGGAAGATTTGTTTCATTTCATCCCATGAATTTATAGTTCCTCCTCCTAGACCCATAAACCATTGTAAAGATGCTCCTTTCAAGGTGAAAGGAAATAAATTTAGTTTATGGGGTTCAAAGGTGTATTCATAGCCTCTACACAGGACATCAAACTCGAATAAGAACGCGTCAGGGTCCTCTGAGATCAATCCGTTGAAGGTTGGAATATTTTGTACTGGAATTGATTTCATTGGGGAATTAGCAACCAGATCAACTATAGGATATTCCAAGGTGTAATTCTAGGGTTTTGGTTGATTTTTTTTTCACATCTGGTCAAAAATGTGCCAATAATCCTCAGGGATTTCTTGGTCTGGGTGTTCTATTCGAGGTGATTGATTACTTGGCCCCTTAGGAAATTTAATCGCGCTACCTCTATCTGGAACTTCATATGTTCCTTATCCTATTAGAATCACAGAAGATATAGGTTTATGTGGTGGTGGCATTTCCTCAACGATTCCATTTGTTTCCCCTTCTCCTTCCTTCAAATTACAAGAATTTCCCTCATCTAAAGGGTTTAAAAATGGAGTATGTGTATTTTGGAAACTTTGTTCAGTCCCTTCAGTTCCACTATGAACCTTGGGATGAGCTGTAGTTGATGAATTTGCATCTTGAGGGATTTGGGTAGAACCTTTTGGAGGTCCAACTGAGGCTTGAGATTCAACTTTTCAGATGATTTCTTCTATGAAAGTGCTTCTTTCAGGGGGAACTGGGCCCTGAGAGTTTTTAGTTTTTGGTGGGGGTTTTAATTTTTCAGGTTCTTTCTTCTTAGTCATACACACATACACAAATTCTACAACCTTTGTGCATCAACCTAAGGTAGGTGTTGGCATAAGAATTATACTTGTTTCCTACGTAGGTTCTTACCTTCCGTTTTCAATACCTCATTCTCAGAGATGCAACTTATTCTACCTTTGACATTCTCCCTAGCAACAACACCAAAATGTTGGGCTTTAAATATGTCCTAAAAACAACCTTAGTCTTACATTAATTTATCAACTGAGGATTCATCTTTTCTTTCAAGTTAATCTAAGCTACTGCAATAATCAAGTTCTTGCTCATTCATTGAAAAATATGAAACTGATAACTCACTGAATAGAATTGTAATCCGATCATTAGCACACCACAAATTCATTAATCTAAGAAAATAGAATATAATCTATGAAAACACTTAATGAATCAATCTCTTAATGATTATTTAACCTATTGGAAAGAACAACAATCTAATTTATATTTAAGAAGGAACAACAAATGAAATTTTAATGAAAGGAACAACAAATGTGAATTAAATGAAAGGAACAACAAATGCGAATTTGATAAAAGGAACAACATATGAGAAAATGAAAGGAATCCACAAGCGATAAACTAACAGTGATTGGAAATGGTACAACAATCGATAATATTTAAATGAAACATCTATCCTCTACAAATGAACAACATAACTAATTCATAAAAGAATCAACGCATTCACAAATTTATCTTAACTGTTGCAAGGAAATTCAAATCACATAAATAAAATAGAATTGATATGATTATAAACGAGGCAGTAACTCCTTCCGAATGGGCCCACAGTCTTGAGAAGGTACTACTACTGAAAAATCAGTACACAAAGATAATCAAAATGCTCAAGGCTTTAATTAATTCCATAACTGGTAAATCATTTACAACGGATTGTTGTACATAACAATTCAGAGATATGAATGTTTGATTGATTTTCTTGGATATTTCTCTATTGTTCACCATCCTCTTTATATTACAATGAAATATGTAAATTAAGTTATCTTGAGGATCGAGAGATCCTCCAGATTCCTTTTACTATTTATGAAGATTTCAAAATAAAATTCAATCATCCTTTAAACCACTTTATGCTTGATTACTACGATCTTCAATGGCTTATGTATCTTCAGGATCTCTTTAATTATCTTGAGGTAACAACAATTGTCCATTTTCTGAATAAAATCACAACAATTCAAACCAAAATTCAGAAAATATTTAACATCACACAATATTATTTTCTAAAAGATTTTTAACCATTTTATTTCCTAATTACTTGAAATTAACAAAAAAGTCAATCAAGAATATATCACAAACCATAGTAATAACGTGGATATTTGTACCTTTTTCTCAAATGAACACCACCAACGACCTGTATGTATTGTCGCACATCAAATCATGATATGGAAGAATTTCCAACACTATTAGGGAAGATGCAGGAGAAGAGGAATTAGAACAATCAGAATGTTCAGTGGATTTCAACAAAAGCGAGGGATGAAGGAAGAAACATAAACATAGTTACACGGGGAGGAGTTGTTGGTTGTGGAGCCTGATTATCTTCTTGATTCAGAGGTCCTTGTTTCTAGCCATGTTTATACCCCATGAAGAATTTACACCCCAGAAGAATGTGCACTCATCCACGTGGGGGAGTGCAGGGGGGGTTACCCCCCCTGCGGGGTCCGGGGGTAAGGAGGCCCCCGAAGGAAAAATTGCCTTGTAAATGTATATTGTAATTTCATTTTAAATATGGATCATTCATTATAAGGTCACAGATCTGATGGTAGAAGTTAATTTAGGGTTTTTTTCCCTAGAATGAAACCCTCTTTTATGATGGAAATGTATTGCAACTATGTATGATTGCGAATATTGTATTCTGAGTGAGGATACTGTGAGATAAAGAAGAGGAAGTTACAACGATTTTGTTGTAGGTTGTATCCCTTAATTTGTTGGATAATAATAAAGGAAGGACCTAGAAATTTATTTGGTGGACGTAACCCACACTAGGTGAACCATGTATATCTTTGTCTCTATTGTATTGTGTATCTTTTATGTTTTATTTCTGCATTTGTTTTAGCTTATTTCTTTGCGATCCTATTTTTCTAACAGGAGCTAAAACAGGAAACAACACAGTAAGGAAAGAGTCAACACAAGACCAATGGGTGAAGAATAATGTCGAACCAAGGAAGCGGTTTTATGTGCAGAATGAGAAGGAGACATTCAAGCAATATAGACAATACAATAGAAATAAAACATATACAATAAGTCTCTATTGTGGAGACAATGGTCTCTATTGTATTGTGTATATTTTATGTTTTATTTTTGCATCAAGGAAGAGGGCGTGGAAATGGCCATCAGGGATTGGCACGAGGACTGGAGAATTCCATACTTGAATCGAGAGATGCCCACAGATAAGGAGACTAAGGAAGAGCAAGAACAAACACCTGCAGGAGACAAAATGGTTCCCAAGAAGCCAAGGACAGGTCAGAACCCAGCGCAAAAGAAGAAAGTTGGTGTGTCCAAGAAACGCAGCCAGGTGGGGAAGAAGAACAACACCCAGGTGTCGTAGGAACAGGAAAAAGAGACTAAGACAACATAGGGAGCCACATCAAGTGCTACTCAACAACATGAAGGCCAAAACAAGAGGCCAATTATACAAATGCGAGGTGCACACAAGAAAGTTAAGGCACAAAAAATGCCACTAGAATATATGATCACCGAGGACGACACAGACCTCGTGGAATAGATGGTCTAGGATAGAACAATGAAGGATTTTGACAAAGCTTAGTGCCAAAGGGATAGGATGCAAGATGAGATGGTATACATGAGGCACCTCCTCGAAAAAATTAGAGAAACACAGAGGGTCGACAGAAGAATAGAATCAATCCCAACAACATCACAGATAGGAGTCAACGCTAGATCAAGTGAGAAGGATAGAATCTATACAATAGCACAGTCGAGCTAGAAATTTCACATTATACCCAGCATGTTTCACATGGATGAAATTATGGGTCAGACACCCTTGAAGGATTTGGCCCAAATACAACTAGTAAATATGCGAATACCAACCAAGGCTTGTATAAACTACAAGTCAACGTTATGTAGGAGGTATAGTTGCGTGTGCGTACATACACAGTGGAATTGCAATAGATGAAGGACAATAGAGAAGAGTTGGAATTGGTGCTTGAGTAGGTCAAGATCGATACCAAAGATGAGAAATATCATTCGGATAGGCTTGAGTAGGGATTGGTTGTAGCCTATGAGAAAATTACAAAGAGCGTGTAGACAACATATCTCATGATGATGCATAATATTGATTAGATTGTGTAGACAATCTATCAATACAGGTAGGATATCAAGAACCTCTAGGACCATCTCATACCTACCACTCCCTCAGAGGTGAAGGAGAAGAGGAAGCAAGAAGCAATAGTGCATATAAAGGATATGGAGCAATAAGTAAGCGCAGCTACTGACTTGTTTGATAAAACATCATATCTATGGATGAAGCTAGAGGAGGATCAATAGGTGTAGAAATGGGACCTGGAAGAGGAGAGGATAAGCGCAACTATCCAGGACCTCAAGAAGAGGCAGAAGACGATGTCGATCACATCGGGTCAAAGGAGCATAGGATATGAAGAAGTTATAGGTAGAACTCATAACCACACATACATAGAACACGGAGTGCCAAGCTCAAATGCAACCTCTCCAAGAGTGAGCAACAAAGGTGATATAAAAATGAAGAAGACTTGTATTCTTGAAAATATTTGCAACTAATATTTTATGTGTTAAAATGCAAATGGATCATCTTTGCAACACAATTTTTAATAGGATTTACTCATTCAAGATGCATATAAACAACAACATAATCAATGAACATAAAACACATAACACAACAAATGATAAAGGAGTTCACCCCTCTCTTGGGCTACATCTCCTGGTCCAGCTTCTAATGGATCATTTGTATTATTTTCTCAAAGTGATAAAAAATGTTCTTTACAATGCTCAAAATGCCAAATAGACTGCTCCAATGGCTTAAGAACGTCCAAAAACCCTTAGTTGGGTTTTTTCGGCACCTCGTTTGGCCAAAAAATGAAGAAGATAGGCTTCCTGGAAGTCCCCCCTTCAAGCTTGTTGTCTCTGCATCTACAAAACACACCCCTCTTGGCTCAACCTAGCCCACACGTATATTTAAGCATAAAAACCTAGCACCGGACACAACCGCATGAACCATGCAAACTGTAGGACAATTATGGGTGCACCTAGCCCCTAACCGTCAAGGGTCAAGTCGTATGACCCATGCTTCCACGTGCTAGCATTAACATAGGCTCCCGTTACATAAGCCAATGGTCAAAGTCCAAATGGAGGGTCATTGATATAACCATTGGAACAAACACAACCACGCGCGCACGTCCATATGATATAGCTGTGGGTTATATGTAACATATCATGCGACCAAGGGTTGGGGCTAAGCCCCTGCCCGGTCGCGCCCCAAACCACACACATATACAAAAATATATAAATATTGCACCATATATATAATAAGGAACAACTAGTGGCACGCCAGTTGGTGGCTCTTTTCCAAGTCTTTTCCCCTGCCTGAAGGTCGCGGGGTCGACTCTGACCAACGACATAAGTTTTAAACCAATAAATGGATGACATGTGGCGGCCATTGACTGGGCCATGTGTTGTCATTCCATTCACTGCCAAACATGCCAAGTCACTTGCCAATTGTCCGAATTCCTATCTTCCACATGTCGTACGGCCTGCCACATCAGCATCCGTACGGACTGTACGGACTGTACAGTCAGCAACCCTTTTTTTTGCCTCTTTGTAAATTTGAACAGAACATGATATCTCTCGCTCCCGATGTCCGTTTGAACCCAAACAAGTTGCGTTGGGTTCGTAACAATGAGGAATATGCTCTTGTTTGATTTGAAGCGATTCTAAGAACTTTGATTTTTTGAGCAAAATTTGATCCCCTGATCACACCTCCCCATTGGAAAGCTTTTGGACCTCCAAAATACTATTTTCAGTCTATTTGAAGATGAGGGTATAGTTCCCTCACTCTTCCAACCTCAATCCACTTGGCTTTTCTTGGATTTGTTCCTTTAAGACCAACTCGAAGATACTCCACATTTCCTCGTTTTGAAGTTCGCATTCTCCTGTCAAGGATGGTGTCTTCATGCAGTTTTGTAAGATATTCTGGGGAAAAATCATCTATAGAAGGAATCTGAACATTCTCTCCATGATCATCAATCAACGGAGGCTCGTACAATTTCAAATTCTCAACATTAACAAATGCATACATTTGCATATAAGGAGGCAAATCTAAACGAAAGGCATTGTTACCAATTTTGTCGATAATCTTGAAAGGACCATATCGAATCGGTTTCAATTTTTTACCTTCTCCTTTAAGCCTCTCCTTAATTATGTAAAGCCAAA
>SNQJ01S0177477.1:0-25942 GCA_010110895.2 Picea sitchensis
CAAGTTCACACTCTAGGTATGTAGCACAGTGCGAGAAGTTCGCACCCTAGCTGAAGGTAGCCTGCAAGAATGGGTCATTCTCGCACCCTAGGATATAAGCAGCCTGCGAACTGTCTTTAAAAACATGTTTTCTGGAAGGAGATGAATACCACTTTTCTCAGGAGAAAGTTCTTGTTGGGAGATTGATTACACCATTGTTAATACACCATGTAGATGACCAAAATCATGTGTAATAGAATGCCCCCCAAAGTATGAGGCCGGAATCAATGACATCCAAAATACTTTGTAAACTGCGTGTGTGTGTCGGAAACCAGGAGCACACCTAATTGGAAACCTGCGAACAACCAAGCATCTGAAGAATATCATACTAGTGCTGAGGTAGGCATTCCCATACTCAGATCACGGACGGATGACACTATAAGCGTAGGTCATGGCCACCAATCATACACTGTGGATCCATGCCATCAAAATATCACATAGCCACCAGGAATACACTGTGGATCTATGAAAGAAAATTCAAATCGAGACGACATAGCCACGAGACATACACAATGGATCTATGTGTTAGAAAATCATACATATCCCATTTCAACCTAGACCAAAGAGATGTGATCTAGGGTCTTCAATCCCGTCGCCTGAAAGTATGAATCTAACCATGTGATTACATGTGTTGAAGTCGAACATGGTAGAAACCACTTGATTACCAGTCATTGATGAAACCGTTAACAAGTGCGAGGGAAATCACCATTAATGTCAATGAATCCCAAGGTACACTAGTACAATCCACCGAATGTGAATGAATGAGTTGAGATCGAACATTTGAAGAAATCTTTTGATCAGGGGTCAATGATGTAAACCCACTGTCGAAAGCGAGGAAACCTTCCATTGAGGCATGCAAGTTCCAAGGTACCAAAGAATTTCTAAGTCTTGTTTCCAGATGATGAGTTGGAGTCGACGGACCAAAACTCATCATAGGAGGGCCTTGATGTATCCCCCATCAATGAAATGAGTAACAGATTTTGAAGGTGAAATAGAGTATGATGTAAGTTGGACTAGACACGGGGAAGGCCAACACGGAAACAATGGACAACTGCAGATGGCCGACTCAATAGAGGTTTCGGATGGACTTCTCTTGAACATATGAATGACATGACCAATGATTTGGCAGCATTAAATCAGAGACGACTCAGGATATGACCTTGTACAAAATCGAATGAGAGACAAATGGATTTCCCAAACTGGTTTCAAATAATGAATAGGGGGGTGTCATGTTCAAGAGCGACACTTACTGCCAATTAATATGAATATGAGAACACATCCCTTTCCCAAATTTTCCCCCACCATTTCTGGTGAGTACCTCTTTATTTTTACGCAAGCTTGAGGAGGATAACATATGCTTGTTGATGTAATCTCATCCTTCGGAGTATGTTTAACGAACCCTAGGAAGGAGTGGTTCGGTCCGATTACGGGTTTGTCGATGTTTGTTTAACGAGTCCAAAGATAGAAAACTCGAAGGTTTTTCATGATTATAGAGTCTAGAAAAACACTTAAAAGAGAACTCTCTCAGTTCCTTTTTCATAAAATAGTCTAATGAGACCGAAAAAGAGATAAATTATCGCCCAACAGATGCTTTCTTCAAATACTTTATCGAGTGTGAAAATAGCAAGCTCGCTCGACAATCTTTTCATGTTTAGAGAGTCTGAAAAGAGCTTAAAGAGGACTCCAGGGGGGTTCCTTTTTTGTATAACCTTGTTGAGCCCGAAAAAGTGATAAAAGTGTGCTCAATCGCGTTCTCATGTATTTTCGAGCATGAGAACAGACAAAGATCATGCTCGAGGTTTTGTACAAAAACCATAAAAAACAATCAAAACATGCGATGAAGAAGAGAAAAAATATCTGTATCCTTGTGCATAAATTTCAAGGTCGTTCCGTCTGCAAAAGTTGCACTCATAAGGGTATTAGGCATTAGGTTTTAATAAATAAAACAATCATAAAAGCCAATAACAAATGGTAAAAGTAAATATAAATGGGTAAAAGTTCTTTTTACCATAGTCATTGTAACTTTACCAATATTTTAGCCCAAAACAACTCTTTTTCCCTTGAATTTCAGTGCTTGATTGAGGGAGGTACGAGCATCCATTCGATGAACCGTCTCTGGCAGTGAGGTAAGCTCCTTGTTCTCTATCTTTTCATGGTTCAATTTTGCATTTTCATTGGTAAAAATCATGTTTTTGGGTTTGTTTTAAGGGTTAAAGTTGTGCTCAACCATTCTCGCAGGCCAGCCACATGGGACCTATGAGAATGCCTCATTCTCACAGGTGACCCAAAAGGCACCTGCAAGAACCTCACATTGTGACTAAAGGGCACCTGCGAGAACCACAAAGTGAAAAAATTCTTTGAAGTTTGTTCAATGAAAAAGTTATTGAATGCTGAATAGAGTTGTTGACCTTCTTCTTATGTTTCTTATGCAGGTATTTGGATATCACCATGGTTCTGGAATGGTGTGAAAGAGAGCATGAAGAAGATGATTCTATTGCCGGGAATAACCCAGGCACCGTTGCCGCTTTGCGAGACTATGGTCTCCTGAAATTCTTTCATATCCCGGGTATGAGAGCCCAAGTCAGGTTATTGGAGTACCTTGTGCATATGTGGGACCCGAACCAACAAGTATTCCACGTAGGGGTCCACACATTGTCCTTGGATATCGAGGAAATTTACTTCTTGACAGGACTATCATGATGTGGGTACCATGTGAGCCTGACTGGTAGCAGAGGTGGTGGGCTTCCCATGAGTGAATACTGTCATTTGTACTGTGTTCCAGAGGTAGAAAGGAGCAAAGGAAAGGTAGCCATTTGGGGGGTGCGGGATTTGACCCTTCGTACTATTTTTTTCACCATTGCTCATATGGCTGGGAGCATTGCTCCTCACATGGCTCTCCAGAGATACTTTCAGTATGCCATAGAGTGTACTGAGCCTCGAGTTTTTAACTAGGCATACGCAGTGCTTCGTAGCGTGAAGAGGTAGTTGACCAAATGCATGCGAGGAAACCTGAAGCAATTCGGGTACGGGTCATTGTTGGTGTGCTTATTTCTTGAGAGGGTTCCCTTGCTGAGGTTTTAGGTTGAGTGGGGTTTACCGGCTCCAGCAAATCCAATAATGTTGAGGTGGTGTCAGCTCATGGACCGACACGTAGTTGGACCAATTATCAAATACAATGATGCCTTGTTCAATTGGTTGTGACCACAAATGCTGATGGTCGATGATTATGCATATGTCAGGTTGGAATTCCAAGGAGATATGGACTTGGCCCTACCCAAGTATGCTCAGTGGGGAGATCTCGGTAAGAAGTACACCTTTTTACTTTTTAAATGTTTTTGTGAATTTTCTCATATGCAAATGTTTTTATGTTCGTCCAAGGTATAATACAAAACTTCTTTTTGATGACATAGACATGGGGCCTTATTGACCACCTGGTACTTCTCCCATTCAGCGATGAGGAGAGGTGGCTCCAGTGCCACAATGGGACGCTGAAGATTACGAAGCGGTGGAACAAAACCTGGAGGGTTTGACAATAGACATTCCAGACATGCCTCTTCGAGAGGTTCCACGACGTTATCAACGTCATACAGTGGGAGTGTCAGAGTCCATTGGCCAACTGCTTCACAGGGTTTCCCAGGCAGTCATGTGTTACCGTGAATGTCATCCATGACGTCACTTTGTAGAAGCTATGAGCTTCAGATTTTGAAATTTTGGTCCTTGGACAGAACTTTTTTGTAAAAAACTTTTTGATCGTTATATATACATACGACTTCTACCGGTTTATCTTGTGTTGTGTGAAAGTTGATGTGATTGATCTATAAATGACCCAAATGTCTATCTAATACATAGTTAGCTAATACATCAGTTAATGTATTTAGACATCTAGGAATATGTTGATATTCAATGTAATCAAAATAACGTTCCAAGAGGCGAATTCACAAATACACCTGTAACAAAGTAGGACTTCGAATATCATAGACATTACTTAACTATAGTACTACAAGCTGTGAATTGAGTTGCACAACCAAGTGATGGATACCGAGCGAGATAGCATCAATCAACAATTCGATAATGGCACTATACTCTGCAATATTGTTGGTCGCACGACCGAGGCACACACCTTGTAGAGTGACAAGTTCGTTTGTAGGGGCATAAATTGCCCATGCAGCAGAAGCAAGGTTCTGAGTACTATGGCTAGCGCCATCAACGAAGCCAATGTAGGGTAGCGAAGACTCTGACATTTGGAAATCAAACACAATGTCACATAAGGGCAGAGACCAGATAACGACAAAAGCAAACTACAGTAACACACATGCAGTATGATACAATAAAAATACAAGTACTCATGCACAGGTGATCTTATGCATAGTACTTCTTCAAGTACAACCCATTTTTGGGTTCACTCAAAGGGATACCATCGTAATCTACTAACTCATAAGCTCATTTTTCCAAAACTCATCTAATGATATAAGGACCTCGCCACATGGCTTCAAATTTTCTAACTCCTAGCATATCTCGATCTTGTTCGTAGAGGAGAACCAGATCTCCTTTGGAGAAAACGCGAGGCTTGACATGCTTGTTGTATTGGGCCTTGACATGTTTCTTCTAGGCTTCTATGACTAGGGTAGCATCGCATCGAGTTTCATCTAATCGCATCAGATACAATAGACGTTCTTCCTCAGCAGAAGTGTTTGGTAGGAGTTCAACAACTAGTTTTAAAGACGGTATCTTGCATTCGATTGGGAGAATGGCTTCCAAACCATAGACTAACCAGAAAGGTGTAAACCCAGTAGCGGACTTGATGGATGTCCAGTAATCCCACAATGCCGAAAACAACATTGTGTGCCAACTTGTTTTGTGAATCCCTATCATTCGTCGGAGCATACTTATGAGAACTTTGTTAATCATTTTGACTTGGCTGTTGGCTTGTGGGTAATAGGGCATTGAGTTTTCATGGCGAAGACCCAACTTTTCAGTGAGTTTGGACATCATGAAGTTTCTAAATTGGCTACTGTGATCAGTGATGATAGCCTGGGGAACACCAAAACGAGCTATGATGTGATTGAAAATAAATAATGATACGGTCTTTCCAATATTGTCAAATGTCGGCATCACCTCGACCCATTTCGTAAAATAATTTATGGCTACGATAATGTATCCATGCCCCCCGGTCGATTGGGGGTGACATGTCATGAAATCGATGCCCCACTTCGCAAAGGGACCAATGGATACCATAGGGTGAAGAGGAGTGGGATGTGTCTGTATCTTATGATTATAGATCTGGCAAGCATGGCATTTTTGGATGGTGATTATGCAATCGTTAAATAAAGAAGGCCAAAAATACCCGGCTCATAAGATCTTCTGGGTAGTAGCATACCCAGACATATGACCACCACAGGCTCTATAATGGTAGTCATTTAAGGCTTTCTCGGCCTCGTCAAACGTGAGGCAGCATCAAAAAATTAAGTCAATCCCATGATGATAAAGAGTATCCCCGAGGACAATATATTGACGGGCTTGGTAGCGTATTCGACGTTGGTCAGTACTAGACAAATTAGGCCGAAAAGTCTGAGTTTGGAGATATATGATGATATCGCCATACCAAAGATCATCGAAACTAATAAGGAAAAGGGATTCATTAGGTAATGAATCGGCTACTACATTTTTCATTTCAGAATAGGGAAAGTCGCATATCAACTCGACAACCACTAAGGATTTCTTGTACTTGGCTTGTTTGAATTCCAAGTCAAACTCCTAGAGTATCATGATCCATTTGGAGTATTTCCCCCCTAGAAATTGACATGTGAGAATGTGTTGCATAGGGTTGCAGTTAGAAATCACTGTAGTTTTGCGAGAGAGGATATAGTGTCGGAAGCGTTGAACTGCTTGGACGACTTCCAAGGTCAGTTTTTCGACATGTAAATACTTGGTTTCGGTAGGTGTTAGACTTTGACTCAAGTAGTAGATAACATGTTCGTCGTGAGAATCATCCTCTTGGACGAGAACCATACCAATGGTGTAATCCGAGGCTATGAGGTAGAGGAAATAATTGCGAGTGTAATCGGGNTTGTTTGCGATGGTATCCCATACGAACTCAGACCCCTTTTTGAGTAGCTGCATAAATCCATGAATTATCTCAGCGTAGTTCGGGATGAAACGACGAAGAAAGTTTTCTTTCCCTTGCAAACTTTGTAACTAGCAAAGTGTAGAAGGAGGAGGGAGATTAAGGATTTCCTCGACCTTTAAAGGATCTACCTTGATCCCTTGATGCGAAACAATAAAGCCTATAAGGCAGTCATATTCCACGTATAAAACACACTTGTGAGGATTCAAGCGTATGTGGTAAAACCGACAGCAGACAAAAATGGCTCGGAGGTGGATTGGATGATCGACTCAGCACATAGAATGAGCGGGTAAGTCGTCAAGATATGGTTGCACGATGTGCTTGATATCATGGAAGGCATAAGACATAGTGCATTGAAAAGTTGTGCCAGCGTTCTTGAGACCAAAAGGGAGTTTTCGATAGGCGAAAGTGCCCTAAGGACAAATAAAAGGCATCTTATGTTGATCCTTGGGAACAATATTGATTTGATCATATCCAGAGAAACCATCCATCAGAGAGAATATTTCGCTTCTGGTACAATCATCGACAATCTGATCGACGAAGGGGGTAGGAAAGTTGTCCTTAGGACAAGCTTTGTTGATATCCCTATAATCCACGCATACACATATTGTGCCTTTTTTCTTTTCAACCGGGACAAGATTGGAAACCCATTCAGTGAGGGCCACCGGGTAAATAAAGCCGGCTTTGAGAAGTTTCTCGACTTCAAGCTTGATAGCAGCTGCTTTACGTGGGTGAACTGGACATAGGCATTTTTGGATGGGTTTAGCGTCTGGGTATGTATTGATCTCATGTATCACAATGTCGGGGTCGATACCTGGCATTTCTTCATAGCTCCAGGCGAATACGTCACGAAACTATTTGAAAAGTGACGTGTAGGTGACGATTTCGTCAGGGGAACATGAAGCTCTGATATGCACATTTTCGACAGTTCCAGGTTTGATGGATATGTCAAGGGGAATAGTGGGTGAGATATTGCTTAAGTTCCCTTCGGAAAACACATTGTGTGTGGACTAGAGAACGGTGGAACTGACGACAACGGTCGACAAGGTCAAAATCCATTGGTAGTTCTTAATGGTATGTTTCTCTAGGAAGAGGATGGAACGGTGATGTCCATCATCCCAAGGGGTGTCTTCCATGAAATACATGATCATCTCGTATGTGGGAAAAATGACACAAAAAGGATCTGGAGATAACTCACCAAGAGAGGGAGTAGAAGGGGCTGTCAATTGAATGGTCTGATAGGTAGATTTGACTAGACTTAAAGGCATTTCATCACCGAAACAAAGATGATCACCAGGGTCAGGTACCATCCATGGGTTGTGAGACGTAGGGGTTTTATGAATCGAGGTGGAGATCATGTTAATTGAAGCGACAGATGAGTGTGGAACATCGGGCGGTGGAATGGGGAAAGTGCCCATTAACGCGGAGTCTTTGAGAAGACCTACACTGAAATTCTCGTAACCTGGTGGGGTTTTAGCGATGAACGGTATGTTGCCAATATGCGTATCTGAGTTAAAGAAGGCTAATTGGTCGATGGTGATTACCTTTCCTTGATGTGGGAAATGCATGACACAAAAAAGAGTCGACACAAATGTGCGGATGGAATCGATCCAGCTGCGGCCAAGCAGAAGATTGTAATCAAGAGGAGCATCAAAGACTTCTACTTCGACCTGGACCATTTTTCCTTCTAGCGTGATTGACAATGAAGGAAGGACACCGTAGGGCTTAAAACCGAAGCCATTGAAGGCTTCGAGAGTGTTATGGGATTCAGTGAAAGAGGGAGAGTCGATGGCTTTCCAGCAGGTAATAGACATGACACACTTCGAGGCACCCTCATCGATAACGGTTCGACAAATGTTTTTGTGAGAGACAATTACTTGGATTTGGAACGCGAGTTGAGGGGGTAACCTTGGAATGTGATCTTCCAAGTCAAAACTTATTAAATTCATGTCTGTCTGGTCGATTCTATCGATAAGTTTCAACAGTGCCTTCCATTGTGTGGGACAACTTTGAAGGACTTCAAGGGCTGACATCGCAGAGGGTGCTTGGGCCAGATATTCAACAATGTTGTAGTTCTGGGAAGCACGAGCATGAGGATTGAAAGACGATTTCTGAACGATGCCCTTTGGAGGAGGTCAAAGAACTGTGTCAAGGCTCGGTCTTTCGAGATGAAGAGGACCATTGGTAGGTGGAGTTGTGGGAGAAGGTTGTACTAATGAAGGAGGTATATCATCAACCTTCTCTTTAGAGGGAGAATAATCTTTGGCTCGAGTGGTGAGTGCAATGTCATTATTCTTTGTATCACCAGTACACATCAATACATAGGATGTAGTGGAAGGGGAAGGTTGGTCATGGATGACCAATTGGGCCTGTTGTTGAGAGGGGAAGGGTTGGGACAAGACAGCTGGAGTGGGTGGTTTGGGGGCTCCTTGACGGAACTCAGTAACCTTGGGGCATCGTGGACAATCCTTCATGTAGTGATCATCACTGTAGATAAGACAAGGGTATCGGGGTTTGCGCTTATCCCTATCGTCAACAAGTGGAGTTTTGGTTCACTACGCCTGAGAAGTATTTTTATCCTCCTTATTCATACCCCTTCCCTTTTTGGATTTGTTTTTATCGGCTAGGGTAGATTGAACCGCATTTACCTCAGAAGTCTTGCCGGTGGGAGGGGTAGGAGATGGAGCATTTTGAACATTACAAGAAGAAGGTTTGGGGTTGGTGCTTGAGGTAGAATGTGGTTGGGCATGGAAAGTGCCAATCACACTGTCGGCTGCATGAGAAGCAACTGGGTTAGTTGAAGTGATGGAAGTGGAAAGATGAGGTGCATTAGGTAGTAAGTCATAAAGGGTACCCGTTTGTGAGTAAACGAGGTCAAGGTATTGAGCATGACTTATGGCCTATTCTTCTATGACAACTCCACCCATGGAGATGTCACAACCGATGTCGTTCACAAATTATTTTGTGAACTACTCTGCCAACAACTAATCGGGAAGTTCAAGTTTGATGAGACGTCATCTCCGTCGCCACTCATGAATGTGATCAGATATATGAGTGGCTTTGTTTTGTTTGAAAGAAATCAAAATCTTAGTCCTCGTTTCATAACGGATCGGTAACTGGTAGTGGGTGAGGAAGGCCATAGCTAGGGTGTTGAATTCAGCGAAGAAACCTCATGGTAATTCTATATACCACTTCGCAGCAGAACCTGTGAGGGTCCTTTGAAAAAGACGTGATTGGATAGAGTCATCCATCAAGGAGTTGGATGAACACCAGAGATGGAAAGTCATGACATGATTGTTCATGTCCTCTCCCACTTTGCCATCAAATTTAGGGATGTCGGATGGTAGCTTGGCTGGTATAGCGAGCCATTGGGGAGAGTGGCAAATTGGATCGTTTAAAATCCTCGACAGATCCAGGAGGTCCAAAGTGGCCAAGAAGGGTAACTGTCTATTCACATGTGGGTACTAGTGGCTTTGTGGAGGGAGTCTCGTCGGAAAACCATTGGGACCGTAAGAAGTCTACATATAATGCGAAGACCTAGGCAGATTCAGGGGTGGTTGTAGAGGAAAGTAGCTCATGGGATTGTATCCTTGAACAGGGACATGAGTTTGAGCATTCGAGCCCCAAATAGGATTGGACGTACTTGGATATGGTTGGCCTATACTAGGGGGTATAATGGATGTATCTAGAAGATGTTTCCCCCCAGTCAATTGAGGATTATGTTGTATCAGATGGTTCCAATACTGGGCCAAAGATAGAGGTATGTTTTGTCCATAAGGTGGGTTCGGTGGGGGTTGTCCTCCAATCGGGGGTTGAGTTCCAATTGGGGGTTGCGTTCCAATTGGGATTTGCATTCCAATTGGGATTTGTGTTCCAATAGGAATTTTCCCCATAAGGGGGGGTTGAGTCAAACCTCCTTGGTGAAATTGTCCACCAATAGGAATCTGGTAATTTGGTGTGAATGATGGAATAGTGCCACTAGGATTAATGCTTCCAGTAGAGGACGAGAAAGGTCCTCTGAAAGGGGTTTGAGGAAGTGTCGGGATAAAGCCGGGAGGGGAGTGCCCAGAAGAAGAGGGACCACCAGGAGTTTCGAATGGGGTTTGCGTAGGAGTGGGAATGGAAGCATTCAACGCATGGTATCTGGGTGGAAGTGTCGGGGTGACACTGGACGAGAGTGGTGTGCCGATGGGGCCTTGAATAGCCATTGTAATCCTGGTGTGAATACTCATAGTATCTGTGTAATGGACCATTTCTATAGGGACGGTCAAGATGTGGTCAGATTGTGGAGGAGTCTGTACCAAGAAAATAATAAGCAGTAGTAAACGATACTGTGTCTGGGTCAGAGGTTTTGGGGAACACAGGTGAGATGGTGATTTCAACGCCTGATCCTGCACCAAAAAGGTCCCGTATAAAAATTCCCGTAGACCAAAAAGGATCTTGGCCCTCAAGTCTTGGAAAGGGTCCGATCGATTATCCATAAGACACAACAACTAAGTCTCTGGAAGAATTTACTTGCATAATTTGTCACTCAGAATCAGGGTGAAGTTGAAAGTCCTCTCGAGAATTGGTAATTTAGAAACGTTCTAGAGAGTCGGTTCTTTCCACTTGCGGAGTGGTAACATCTTGGACTTCACTCTATTGAGGAGAGCCCTCAGGTGAGCTTATAGTTAGGGGTTGAGAACCTTCCATATGCTTTGGAAATAAACCCTGCATTCTACGTGAATGATGTGGAGGATCTATCGTGAACGAGTTACAAACCTACGAAGAAATTCTTATGGTCAACTCGAGTTAAAAACTTACGAAGAAAGTCTTATGGTCAACTTGGGTAAACAAACATCATGCACTAGTAACAAAATCTAGGAAACAATACCAAGCAAACAAGACCTTCTAATTCCGAAGTCACTAGTTGGTGATGAAATCCAACGTCGCAACAACGAGATGAGAAGGGGCTGGGATAGAGTGGAAAAGTTATATTGATGACCTATTTAACATACTTAAACCCTGGTGCAAGCTCCCACACATAATCGTGGGTACACCCTCCAAGGAGCCTGAGTGATTTTGGCCAACGTCTATTCCAGGTACCGTAAATACTTGCCCCTTCACAGTCACCTTGTGTAAGACCCTAAAAAGACAAGCCACTAAGGTTACCACCGACAACTATAAAGCCTGGGGGGACAGTCGACAGTCCGATCCACATGCAAGGGCAGTGTATCTAGCCCGAAATCAACTCGAGAGGCTTCCACTTGTCATTGTGGGTATACCTCTAAGTGACCCCCGTAATACGTGAAATATCTACACCAATATCAATAAAGCAGGGTGAGTGACTCTGTCAATATCAATGCGACCTCGTGTTTGACCCTTGTGTGAGAAGGGCTTCCCAGGACAAAATGTTGCAAATGGAATTTGACACTCCTTAACACAAGATGCTATTGTGTGTTTTGTGCTTTGGAGAGTGTATCTCTTTGCCTATTCCAAAGCACTAGCCTAGCTAAATGTTGGTGTAATAGAGCCCTAGAAAAGAGTTACTAGCTAAATTTTAAAATTTTTGCAATGTTATTAAGGGCTATTGTTACTCAAAGGAAACAGAGATGAAACTGATGTTGTGTGAGACTCTGACCCAACAATGCATATATAGGAATGAAATATATCAATTTTCATTCGATGAATCCTATGTACGGGAGGGAAAGAGAAGTTTTCTAGAACAATCTTGAACTACGATACACAATTTTATTTAAAATGCAATCTCACTGAATCATGCAATAATGACAATTCTCTATTTGTTCTTTTTCAATAATTTCAACAATTGATTTTCAATATTTTCAAAAACGAAAATGATTTTAAAAGAAAAATGCTTTTTACTTTTCAAAAAGTATCTACACCATGGTGGTGAAAGTAAGGAAAACCAATAACCAATGAACAAGCAATAACCAAAACCCAAACCAATATTTCAATGGAGACAAAAACGACAAGCAGATAAAACTAGTCTTTTCAATTGCATGAGAATAGTAATCTTCCAAATAATGGGCAAATGAGAAAGACAAAGAATCCCAACATTCAAACCGATCACCGGATTTTAACCGAACAAGTACTCAGATTCCAGGATCAGAGAGTATACCCTTGCCAAGAAAAGTCAAGAGATGAGAGTTGGGAAAAGATGGACAGGAAAAGCCTTTGATTTCCGAAGACTGATTGTGCACAAAATCCGAAGACAAGAAAACATCAATCAATGGTCCAAGAAGTTCTTTTCAGATACCTATACTGATCTGGGTAGCTGAACATGCAAAAATCTTAAATCCAAAAAATTTAAAAGAGGGTTCACAGGCTATCAGTGTTGCACAGTGCGAGAATAGGTCATTCTCGTAGGCTAGCTTTGATCAGAGTGTGGGAACCTCACACTAGACTTAAAAGCAGAGTTTGAATTGAAGGTATTCTCACAGGCCACTATGGGGTTCAGTGCGAGAATGACTGAAACTGGGCAAATTTTTCGAAAAAGAAAAAAAAATTGAAGGGACTTCTAGACCCAGAGGGTCTATCAGGGTGTCTTGAAGACTCAGAGATTGATAGAAATGGAGAAAGGTAAGGCAAGAGAAAATGGCCAAGGAAAAACACCAAAAACCACAAAAAAAATGGGTTGCATCCCCAACGGAGTCGCCAATTATGTTATCGGACTAATCGGTAGGTGCGGACACTAACAGATCTCCCTAGATCCACCTAGATCTAGAACAAAACAGGGCAGGACATGACTCTTTCCCTAAGTTATGACCATTGAATTAGCTAGTAAGGAGGAACAAGTGACATACCTTTATATCGCTTCCTTGGGTCTTTGTTGCTCCCGCTTCGCTCTGGTGCTCTCATGAGGTCAAGACCAAGACAGCGCAAACCAACCAAAGTGAAGATAGAAAAATGTATTCAATCGTCAACTTATGTGTATGATCAAGGAATTACACAATAAAGTAAGAATGGCTTTATGGGAAAAGTACATGCCGTTGTATTATATTAATCAAAAGTTGAAGATACAACCTGATCGCCTTGATGTCGCAAGCTTCCTTTCGGTGACTCTTGTTTCCAACACACACACTTGCTCGATCCTTGCATGAAGAAGATCCAATTCCTCTTGATAGACTTGCTAGAGTCTCCAAGCTCCTGTTCAAGTTGGGTTCTTCACACAATTCCTTCACCAATTCTCCAATTAATCTTGCTTAACCTTTTCCATGAGAATCCTTTCAATATATAGGAGAGGATGAGATGGTTACATGGATGAGAATGATCCCATCAAATCAGGGAAACCAGTAAGATGATAACCATTCAAATGCCAACCCATTCTCTAGAATATTCCCTTCTAGAACCATCGAGACTTCATCTTTTTTCCAAGCCTGAGAACAAGTTCGCACCCTAGGTATGCAACACCGTGCGAGAAGTTTGCACCCTAGCTGAAGGTAGCCTGCAAGAGTGGGTCATTCTCGCACCCTAGTATATAAGTAGCCTGCGAACTCTCTTTAAAAACATGTTTTCTGGAAGGAGATGAATACCACTTTTCTCAGGAGAAAGTTCTTATTGGGAGCTTGATTACACCATTGTTAATACACCATCTAGATGACCAAAATCATGTGTAACACCCATTCCTATCATTGATGACCTCTTGGATGAATTGAGTGGTGCTCATTACTTCACCAAATTGGATCTACATTCTGGATACCACCAGATATGTATGAAAGAAGAAGAGATTCCAAAGACTGCATTTCACACTCATGAGGGTCATTATGAGTTCTTGGTAATGCCCTTTGGCTTGTGTAATGCTCTTTCCACTTTCCAAAGTCTTATGAATCATGTCTTCCATCCTTTTCTCTGTCTTTTTGTCTTAGTTTTCTTTGATTATATTCTCATCTATAGTAAAAATTGGCCATCCCATCTCTCCCATGTGAATCAAGTTCTTTGTCTACTATCTAACCACCAAATTTTCCTCAAACAATCTAAATGTGCCTTTGGTGCCTCAGAAGTGGAATTCCTGGGTCATATTTTCGGCAAGGATGGTGTTGAGTGGATCCTAAGAAAATTGAATCTATGCAAGATTGGCCTCACCCTAAAAATATTAATAGCTTGCATGGTTTTCTAGTTTAACGGGCTATTATAGGAAGTTTGTTCGGAATTATGGAAAAATTGCAGCTCCTCTCACTTCTCTCTTTACAAAGAATGCTTTCACTTGGACTTCAGTTGTAGATCATTCCTTCCAAGCCTTGAAAGATGCTATGTGCTTGACCCATGTCCTAGCCCTTCCAGAATTCACAAAGACATTCATATTGGAATGTGATGCTTCTAGGAAAGTAATTGGAGTTGTCCTCATGCAAGATGGCAAGCCTTTGGCCTTCACTAGAAAACATATTTCAGAGCGACATTTGGGCCAATCCATTTATGAAAAGGAAATGTTAGCTATTCTACATGATGTGGATCTTTGATGTTGTTGGCAGCAGGCCAAGGTGGGAAATAAAGATGATTTTGGGAAAGAAAGCATGCAGAAGGAAAGCGACAACTGGAAGGAAGCACAACACGCACACATGCAAGGAAGGTAACAGCTAGAAGGAACAAAAACATGCACGCATGGGAGGAAGACCTAAATATGGTAGGATTAGGGTTTTGGTAGTGTATTGTAATGGTTGAAGAGCCAAAGATTTATAAATACCGATACTGAGGTATTATAGAGGGTTGACGGGAGTTATAGTTGTTCTGATTTAGTTAAGTATTCAGGTTTACATTTTACTGTATGAACTATTTTTTAAGCTGTTGAGCTAGAGGAAGGGAAGAGAAGGTAGATATTGAGGGTTAGATCACAGGCTGTGGAGCCTAGTGCAATCTAGTCTGCCTCATATAGATCTTTCTCGACCGAGAGGAGTTGTAAGCACGCGATGTTGTAGATGAAGAACTACCATAATAAAAGAGCCAATAGCCAAATCTTTGTGGACGTAGCCTAGGAGGGGGTGAACCACGGTAATATTTGTGTTGTATGATGAATGAATATATGTCTTTCCTGTCTTCAACAGTTATTATTATGTGAATGAATGAGTTATTATTTTCTTGTTTAAATGTTGTTGTGATATCGAGGGAATAAGCTATTAGATTTACTGCACATTCGTGGATAATAGTAGGTTGCAATCACCAGTTACAATAAATGGTTAAGAATATAGATCCCATATCTCATGCTCAATCCTAGGCTATAAACACATGATTCTTATAGCCACCCATTAAAGTTATATCAGGTGAGACTGCGCAACGCATTTTGTGGGTTGTGTTGCCTTCTGGTTTACCAGGAGGGCCGATAGTTTTAGAGGCTTTGTTGGAAACCCGAAAGACATAAACCCAAGGTCAATAACTCAAATGGTGTAGAAGAAGAGATAACCAACAAATGGTTCTGTTTTCGTAGGTAGGAACAGGATCATATTGAGTAGAGGAGATAAGTCGAGAATTTATCTGAGGCGTATTAAGAAAAGGTTAGGGTAGAGACCAATGAGACAGTAGAAGGGAATGTTGAGACCATGGAATCCCACAAAAGCAGGGATCGAAAGCTGGTTGAGAACAAAAGAGCTATAGTTTGCATAGAAAGACTATATAAACCCTAGAATAACACCCCGCAAATATCAGGACAAATATGTGTTTACTGATTTGCACGAAGTATTTTTCTGCGATTTTCCACACTTATTGCAGAAGTGGATATTAAGGTTGAAGGATAACCATGCGATGAACTGGATTCGATAGCTAGAGTGGACCCCAATACATATTGAGCAGTTACAACAGGTGAACAACAAGTTCACCTGTGCAATAGAATTTTGGCTTGACAGTATTGTTGCAGGGTTTATAATAGAGTTTGCAGTCGACACAACAAAGTTGTATAGCACAGTGGAGCAAGAGTTTCTATGCGGACCTCAAGGAAGGTACATTCGATCCCTGTATACTTCTATTAAGATATTGCTATATAAAAAAGGTGTACTGACAAAGGATTCAGAAAGCTAAATTTCCCTGCATGCATGGAGGAAGGGGGGAAGCACTGGTAGAAAAAGGAGAGATGGAAGGAAGAAAGGATAAGGGAAAGAAGGAGGAACCCTTGGACCCAATCATGATGGATGATGACCAGATCAAGTGGATATTGGCGTCAATGGGAAAGACACGTAGCAGAGTACCCTACTAATACAAGGTGAATACCAAGAAGAGATCCATAGCCGCGAGGGAAGGTTTGGTGAGTGATGAGGAAGAGGTAGAGGATCTTCAGGCTATGGAGCAGATTGAGGAAATCCTGCACGCAACATATGGGAGGAAGATGAGAGTTCCAAGAATGGGAGGAGAAGGAAACCATCCTATCCATATTAATGTCAGTGTGGAACCCATAAATCCATGTGCGACTAATACACCAAAGAGAACACCACCATTTAGACAACCGAAGTTCAAAAGCACTCAGACAGTAGGAAGTACATCTACACAAGGAACAACAGTTGGAGGAGCCAGTTCAGGTAGCACTGGTCAAGTATCTACACCGCACAGAGGAGGTAGTAGTTCAGCATTCATAATGGAAGGATATGATCCCACCATCATATTACCAGAATTTCGAGGAGAAGCAACAGAAGATCCCGAGAAGCATTTGTTCATTTTTGCAAAGATATAGGAAGAAAAATAGATCACTGATGAAGATACCAAACTCGTGCAGCTAGAAATTACGCTAAGAGACTGCCCACTAGACTGGTACATGAGTCTAGACACAAACAATGCCCTTGGGACGACAAGGACACTGGCAGACATCAAGAAGTTACTAATTAATGAGTTATAGAATCCAAGTTCAGAGGATCAATACATGAATGAGATGATCGAAATAAGACAGAAACCAGGAGAGTATGTATGCGATATTGATCAGAGATTCAAGTGACTGAAGGGGAAGTTGAAGTATCTCGTGACCAAGATGCAACATAGGCACCTGTTTTTCAACTCACTACTCCCACACTTAAAGTATCCACTGCGACAACAAAATTTCCAGACGTAGGTAGAGGCTCTGTAGGCAGCCTTGCAACTGGAAGATAACTAGTATCACCAGATGGACCCAACTATCGAGGAATTGAAGGAGGATTTGAGAATTTAACGTTTCAGTTGAACCAGAATAAGAACAAGGACAAACAAAAAGTCGTTTGGTGTACCACATGCAGAACTAAAGGACACCACAAGAATGAATTTCCAACGTTCACACAGTATATGGAAACATGATTACCAAATATTTTACCACCAGAAGGACTATGGTGCGAAATCTGCAAGAAATCAGGTCATGACCCTTATCACTGCACGATGATGCCGAAATATCAGACAGTCCCAAAGAGTTCCTACTGCAGCTTTTGTAAGTCAGCACACCATGATGATAAAGACTGTAGAACTATGGAGTTGATGCGAGAAATGACATTAGATGCATATAGAGTGCAAGCAGAAATGATGATTGGGCAAGACGCATCGCAGTTCAATCAGGTTCTAGCTCTATACAACACTGCACAACAACCATATAATAATGCATAGTCACAACACAACCTGACACAACCTCAGTACAATACTGTGCAGTATAATCAGGCGCCTCAGTATAACTCGTCGCGAGGAGATCGAGTAGGCTATAGAGGAGGAGGACAAGCCAGAGGAGGTTTCAGACGAGATAGAGGACCAGTCACATGTCACAATTGTCAACAACTGGGACATTATGCAAGGGAATGTTCGCTACCACCAACAACTTGTATGTATTGTCGCGCATCTGATCATGACACAGAAGAATGTTCAACACTATTAGTAAAGATCCAGGAAAATAGGAACCAGAACAATCAAAATGTTCAGTGGATTTCAGCTAAAGCGAGGGATGAAGGATGAAACATCAGCATAGTCACTCGTGGAGGAGCAAAAAAAGGAAACGACGCAGTCTGACAAGAACCAACACAAAATCAGTGGGTGAAGAAGAACACTGAATCGAACAAACAGTTCGACGCATAGAAGGAGAAGGAGAAGGAGATATTCAAGGAAGCCCAACAAGAATTTCAGAAGGGGGACATAGTGCCAACTTCAACTGCGCAATAGAACAAGGAAGGACCAGAGTATGAGATGTCACCATCATTGGATCATACCGACGAAATGCAGTCCATGGGACAAGTAAGTACAATCAAAGGATTTTTACAATCATGTGTAAAGGTATTAAGCGATCCATCATCTATGAAAATATTGAAAAACATACTAGAAAAATGTAGCATTGAGACGGAAGGAAAGCTAGAAACAAATACAATCAATCACCTGCACACGAGAAGAAGAACTAGTAGGGAGTTTAGAATGAATGCCAACATCGAAGATTTCAACATGGGAGACATTATACTAGATCTAGGATCTGAAGTTAATGTATTACCAAAGAAGACATGGAAATGCATGGGAGAGTAAACATTAGGATACTCACATGTTCAATTGAAACTAGCAAATCAGCATAGAGTCCTACCAATAGGTAGACTGAAAAGAGTGACATTCGACCTCGATGGAGTACACACTAAAGTAGACTTTGAAGTCATTGAAATAGTGGACGACACAACACCTTACCCAACATTGCTTGGTATGGATTGGGCATTTGAAAACCAGTCCATAATCAACCTAAAGACCAGGAAAATGACATTTGAGTCAGGTGAATATAGGGTCATCACACCATTAGATCCGTCCCAAGGGGAGAGGTTTGTAGAACCTACTTGCCTAGACCTAGAGGAAATCAGCCAGTTGTACAAAACAACTGCACGTGATGAGGATTACATAAACCCAACTGCAGATGGGGTACTCAGTTGGTGAAGCATTACTTCATGTGTGAAAGATTCAGACACCGGTTTAGAAAACTGGCAGCAAAGGCTACACAAAGTATCTACGAGAAGATGTGCAAGAACAGACTGCACAGTACGATGGGTAGGCACAGAAGTAAGAGAACCACCTAGTTTCCATGGAATCAATGATTTGGAAACATTCTTGATCGAATATGAAGACGCAATGTTAGAGAACCAAAGACTGTTAGCACTTGAGTTAGCACTAAAGGCCATATCGACAAGATGGTGGGGCACACACAAAGAGACAATCATAGACTGGTACCAATGTAAGAGGCTACTACGCATAAGGTTTGGTGCAGAACAGAAAAAACAACAACCAACAGAAGTATGATGGACACGGAGCACCAGCGAAACACTTGGAGGCATGTAGAATGCTATGGAAAATGACACCCCCAGAGAATGGACTCATCACTTCATACACACTCTAGAGGGCATACCAGCGAACTGGTATACATACCAGAAGTTGCGCAAAGGAACTACGACATGGACGACATTGCAACAAAATTTTACCGTCACATTTTCATTTGAACATGAAAACCCCAACATAGATGCAGCTCTAAAACAAATAAGAGGAGTAATGTTTATCAAAGAATTAGATATAGAAATTATTACAGAAGAGCAACAGCGGAATAAACAAATAGTTAAGGAATTTCTTTCATGCTATCATGTGCAAGAGGAAGCACCGGACAAAGACAATCTGTGCGATATTCAGATTGAAGAGGAAGAAGGTGAAAGAGATGTGGAAGGTCCACCCACAGAATCGAAATTCATTTCCACGCCAATTAAAGTAAATAAAGTTAACAATGGGACAGTCAAGCATCCCAAAATGGACAACATTAGAGACTACTGGGATGAGCAAACAGTAGAAAGAATCACAGAGTTGTTGCGCGAATACAATGAATTTTTTCCCACAACCTTTATAGAGATGAAGGGTATAGCAAGAGAATTAGGAGAGATGAATATACCACTCAGACTAGAAGCAAGATCGATCAGACAACGACCATATATACTGAACCCTATATACAAGCAGAAAGTCAAAGCTGAGATCAAGAGGATGCTCAAAGATGGAATCATAGAATCAGTTGAAGAGTCGGAATGGATAAGCCCGATGGTCATACAGGACAAGAAACAAGGAGGGATACAAATATGCATCGACTTGAGGAAGTTGAATGATGCATGCTTACACGACTTGTTCCCTACATCGTTCACAGATGAAGTGTTAGAGAACGTGGGAGGACATGAAGCTTATTCATTCACTAATGGATTCTCAGTCTACCATCAAATTAAGATAGCACAGGAGGGCAGATACAATACCATGTTTGCGACATAATGGGGACTGTATCAGTACAGATTCATGTCGTTTGGACTGAAGAATGCACCAACAATATTTTCCATAGTAGTCATTGTTGCATTTAAGGAATTCATCCACCAATTTCTCGAGGTATACCTGGATGATTGGACAGTCTATAGTTTATTGAAAAATAATGTAGAAGTCTTACGCCTAATGCTATAAAGATGAAGACAGTGTCAGATATCACTAAACATAAATAAATGTATATTTGGAACACCGTTTGGGATACTATTAGGCCATATAGTATGGAAACAAGGTTTACTAGTAGATCCTGTAAAGATTGCAGTCATTGTTAACTTACCACCACAAAAAACAGTCTGTCAGCTAAGAGCAACATTGGGACACACATGTTACTACAGGAAATTTATCAAAGGACATGTGCAGATCACTACACCGATGTAAAAGATGCTAAGAAAAGATACAAAGTTTCAGTGGAACGATGAGTGTCAACACGGTCTAGATACCCTGAAGGAAAAGATGGTCACCGCGTCGATATTAGTATTTCTAGACTATCAGAATACATTCCATGTGCATGTAGATGCATCAACCATATCACTTGGAGCTATCTTGGCACAACCAGGAGCGGGAGACTTGGATCACCCGATAGAATTTGTGAGTAGAAAGTTATCAGACTCTGAACAAAACTATAACATGAATGAAAGAGAAGGCCTAGCTATGGTCTATGCACATCAAAAGTTCAGGCATTACTTATTGGGAAAACACTTTAAGATGTTCATAGATCACTCAGCCCTAAAATACCTAGTCAACAAGCCAATGTTGGGAGGGAGACTATGTCGATGGTTACTACTATTCCAAGAATTTGACTTTGAAGTAATAATCAAGCCAGGAAAATTGAATGCAGGACCTGATCACCTATCAAGGGTCACAAATGGAGAAGAACCTACGAACTTAGAAGATACATTTTCAGATGTGAAATTATTCTCAGTATAGATTACTGATGAATACTTCACAGATATCATTCAGTGCTTGAGTAAAGGTACTGTGCTGTAAGAATATAGCACCACGCAGAAGAAAAACCTGGTAGTTCGCGCCGTCGACTATCAATTGATCGCAGGACACTTATACAAAATGGGCACAGATAGCATTTTACGAAGATATGTGTTAGAACACGAAAGAACAAGAGTCTTAGTAGAAGCCCACGAGGGAATAACAGGAGGGCATTATGCAGGTAAAGCTACCGCGAAGAAGGTATTGCGCTCAATACTATGGTGGCCAATAATTCACAGAGATTCAAAGGAATATTGTCAAACATGCGATGTTTGTTAAAGGGTAGGCAAACCCAATAGAAGGGACGAGATGCCACTACGACCACAAGTAACGTTACAGGCATTCGACAAGTGGGAAATAGACTGTGTGGGACCAATCAACCCAGCAGCAAAAAGAATAGGATCAAGGTACATTATCACCACGATGGAATACTTAACAAGATGGGTGGAAGTTGCACCGGTAAAAGATTGCATCGCAGAAACAACAACGCACTTTTTGTTTGAACAAGTCATCACTAGATTTGGGTGCCCGAGAGTTTTTATGAGAGACCAAGGCACGCACTTCATAAACAACACCATCAGCACTATGACCGAAGAGTTTGAAGTCCATCACTAGAAGAGCACATTGTATCATCCACAGGAACATGGCACAGTGGAAGCATTCAACAAAATCTTGGAAAACGCACTGACAAAGATTTGCAACGTCAACAGGGACAGCTGGGACCTCAAAGTACCAACAGTATTATGTGTTATAATATAGAACATTGTGCTCATTTTACCATTGACAATACCCTTTTCACCCAACCATAGGCTGAAGCCACCCTCCGAGCACCTTGACCTTGACAGAGAAGAATACTAGTAGCAATCAATAGCCAAGCAAGGCTGATGCACCAAGCAAGAATAGAAACCAAAGCTAATCAGATAGTCCCACCCAGAAACTGGTGCAACACCTTCCCCAAAAAATTGCACACAAAACTACCAACTGCAGTGCGCACAACTGGCTCTCTGCAATTCTGAGAATGTGAATAATGAGAATTGGCACCCTGTATTTATAGTAATCTTGTAGACTTTCCTGGGCCGACTTCTCCTTCTGGGTACTAATTAATTCATATTAATTATATTTCTACAACTGACATCTCGTCTAGGGTTTCCTTTAATTCTTTGCTTCCTTCTAGAATATTCTAATTTTTCCATAGGTCACAATAGAGGTTCATACCTCCCAAAGCTACCATAATATCAACACTCCCTCCTAGCTAGGGAGGTATGGTCTTGAGCACAAACAAACCATTCAAATGGTAGTAGCAAGAGCACCGTCATTATTATCCAACTGGATAATCTCCTATGACAACTGGTACAATATCAACTGATAGAACACACCTGTGTTTATCTATGGTAGTACGCAACTACTCAAACCGTGACACACAGTCACAACCAGTGGAACAAATCCACCACAGTAGTATATCTCTACTGTCTTGAGACAATTGGTACCATTCATCCGGTAGCATCAACATAGTTGTATAGACTATCTCATGACTAAATCATGAGCACCATCATTAGCATTAGTGTCATCAGTTGCATAATCTCTTGAAACCATACTCCATCTGCGTAATCAGACATGATGCTGGATAAGTCACTCACACCATGGAGTGATACAAGAGACATTCTTCTAATCCTAGAAGAGTAAATGTTCTAAACCATTTTCCATCTGGGAAATCTCTGTCCTTTGCTTATCCATCTAGATGATAATCATTTTTAAAACTGTTGATGGTCTTCAAGGCAATCAGAACAAAATGGAGCACAATTGTGTCTATCCATAGTAGTACTTAACTACAATCCAGTGGTACACTACCACACCAAGTAGAAAACAAGTACTTGATCAGTAACATATAGTCACGAACAGTGGAACACATCCACAACAGTAGTATACATCTACTATCATATGGTATTCATAACAATCATCTGATATCAACCTGCACAGAAACAATGTTATGATATAAACTGAATCATCTGGGCCAATCTTTCACTCACATCTGTGAGATCTAAAAGAATATCTTACCTCAGTATAGAAAATCAATAATGGGCTATATTCCCTATTCTTCTCAAACAAGGAAGAATGATTGTTCTGATTTCTGAGCCTAGACCATTCCTCACCCTGGGCCATTCCTCCGACACTAAACAAAGTGTAACCTGGAGAGAATGAATACACCCTAAGGAATGACTGTCCCTAATTTCTGAACTTGGACCATTCCCCACCCTGGGCCATTCTTCCTACGCTAATCAAAGTGCACCTTGGAGAGAATGTATAAACCCTAAGGAATGACTGTCCCTGATTACTGAGCCTGGACCATTCCTCACCCTGGGCCATTCTTCCTACACTAATCAAAGTGCACCCTGGAGAGAATGTATAAACCCTAAGGAATGATTGTTCGGACCATTTCCTCTGTTAACCACAAGAGGAAAAGATTGTCCTGTATCAACCTCCAAAACAGACCATTCCATATGTTAACCACAATGAGAAATCGTTGTCCAGCGAGGCAGGCCAGTCTTCTTGAGTAACCCTCAAGAATAGAGACTGCCCTAGACCACTCCCCATGTTAACCACAATGGAAATTCGTTGTCTATGATACATCAACAATCTGGACCATTTCCCATGCTAACCATAATGGGAAATCGTTGTCCATCAGAGATCTCAATCCACTTTCCGAACTGGAAAGGAAAATGCTCATCCTGGACCATTTTTCGAACTGAAAAATGATTGTCCATCAATCAATAATACATTAGTGCTCCCTCCGATCCTGGGAGTGATATCTTCCTTTTTAAATAAGGAAGTTGTCTCCACGAGCTTCAGCTTGAATACACAAACTCTTTCATCTTGGACAGAAGCTTTACCAAAATGTCTACTTATCTTCTCATCTATGGAGATATGTATTGGAGAACCACTTTCTCCTTTCTGGAATTCATCACAGATAATGTAATGCTTGATTTCAAATGTACTTCTGTCTGAAACACTAGTTTTTCTCTGAAGGCTTCATGTAGCTCTGACCAATAAGGTATATCATTGTTGGATTCCTCTTGCTAGCTCACAACATCGTGACAAGAGTCAAACTAGAACATATCCATGTGGCACTTCTTCTGTCATCGTGAGATCTTGTCATGGATTGGCAATCCATCATCCTGATCTTTTGAGTAATCATTTTGATAAAATATCTTTGCTATAAAGATTCTTCACCACGCTTCTGCTATGCATTGGAGGTTCTCCATCAAGTTTTCTTCCATATGTATACAAGTCTCTCTTCCTAGTATGCCTCAAGGTCTTGAGGTTGCTCTTCATACATTCTTTGTTCAATTTCTCTAGAGAATATTCTTTGCATTCATCTTGATGTAGAACTCCAACCCATAGATGATATAATGAATCATGTAGAGGTATGTCTGGTTTACCTGAACAATCAATCATCATAGTATTCTCCCTCCATCTAGGATAACCTCTAGTTCTGGATCTTGCAATTCTTTTATGTATAAGTCTTCCATACACTGTTCTTCATCATATCTTTTAGTTCTACTTGATTGCTTTCATATTAGGCTGGTAATATTGTGATTCTCAATATAATGATTGGTTGTTTCGGCTTCTCTTCTTTCCTGGAATCTTCATGTTTTTCCTTGAATCTTGGTTCCATGGAGTTTCTTATAGATTCCATGCCTTAAATATTCCACTTCTTTCTTTCATCATAGGATCACTGATCTGGATGGAAAACCAGGCTTCTCTTCTGAACATGTATTGTCTTTCATGGCTACTATCATGGATATATACTTCATCATCTTCAATGGATCATAGGATTAGCTCCCTCCTAATCCTTGCTTCATGCAAGTTCGTCTCTTTGGTGATGTATAATCGGCTCCCTCCATCTAGGAGAGTCCACGCATTCGTCTGCATCCTTGTTCTTTTCTACAAGGTGTCATAGGTCTTTCTCCAATAGCTTCCACAAGGTTTTCTTTATGTATTTCATCCTTGTATAACGATAGAAATCCTTGTTTTGTTGTTCTTCCAAAGGTATAGTTCTTCTTGGAACATATTATCTTCTAGGTATACAAGATATGTATAGAGATCTATGCAAATAGGATATGTACAAGAACTAAGAGGAGTATTGTTACCTTTAGTAGAAGAAGTCTCTTTCATTATGCTTGGTCTTCTTTGTAGGTTCCTTTTCTTCGACAACTGATGCTTCATGTGTTCCCTTCCTTTTCTTTAGCTCAGGACAATGATTCTTGTAGTGACCATAATTTCGACAATTGAAGCATTGTACCTCTAAAATATCTTTCTCTTGATTTGGCTTCCTCCTTGAACCAAACTTCTTTTTGCTCCTGAAATTATTGAACCTTGTTGTGAAGGCTTGATCATCGTACCTCTTTTGGGGTTTCTCTTTTGCATTGATCCTGGAATCTTCTTGAGCACAACAAGTCCAAAGTTCTTCAAATGTCGGATACTCCTTCCTTGTGTTCATGCTTATGGCAAATGCATCTCATGTCTTGGGAAGACCATTGAGTACTATGTTTACCAATTCCTTCT